>JAWQFJ010002427.1:130000-145000 GCA_034096865.1 Theodoxus fluviatilis
TAAGAGATTGGTGGAATGGTCTGACTTTTGACCCTGACGGCAGGGCAGTAAAGGGCGGCAGAAGTGATGGATGATTGTCAGAGAGTCTGCAAAAGCGCACCCCGCGTCCTGATAGGTTGTGATGCTGTTGATAATGACGGTGACGATGACGACGACGACGACGATGATGATGATGATGCAGCTAGATTACCATCTGCCGCTTTGGCGTCTGAAGACCAGTGGTGGCTCTATCGTTACAAGTTTTCCCAAGCATGACAATATTTGATGAGGTTAGGCCATTTCACTCTTCGTGTTGTTAGGAAACGTTCTCTTGGAGAGCAGACGAAGATTTGGCAGACTCGCCTTCTTTAATCGTCTCCAACGTTGCTATGGAAAAGAACTTTCTCTTCTGCAGGGGTAGGTGTATTCACATCTCCAGCTCCTGTGTGACGTAAGCCACAATCTTAGCTAGGAATAGTCATTCCTGACGTCTGTTAATGAATACAGCTTTTCGACTTATTCTGCAGTGTGTGCCTGCTATGCTTACTTTTGCAGTATCTAAGCCTGCTCTCTCATTACATCTCACACGGCCTTCGATGCATGTACTTTCCATGTCGCTTCTTTAATTCATTAACCCTTTCCCCACCACCTGCATCTGCGACTACCGCAACCACAACCCCTTTCTTCCCCATTCCCCTCCTGTTTTAAACACATGCACACCCCTCCTTGTCTCCCCCTGCCCTTTTGTTCTTTCGTCTTTTCATTTCCTCCCAATGTCAAGTTGCTCAACCGTGGCGCCTCCTATGTTCGTCGATTTCGGTGTTCAGGTGACTTTTTCACCCCTGAAAGACTAGTTTGCATTTTAGTGAATGAACAGGCATATGTAGCGATGAATCATAAGTTTTCGCTCTGACTTTTCCTGTTCATTCCATTTTCATAATCCTATTTTGACATATCAAAATGCCGTTTTGCTATGACCTTTTATTGTGAAAGGGAATACAATGAAATGTATTTTCTCCGTTATCTTTTTCGTTATCGAAACGTGGGCAAAAGTGCCTCAGAGACGCCGAACGAATCCGATCGCCCTATGCTTTTCATCATAGCACTTTACGTCAATGCCATGCTATCACTCAATATAGTCCTATCGACGAACTAATAAACAGAGCAGGGAAGAAACTCGTGGAGAGCAGCAGCTGCTGGCTGTAATTTGTAGCAGGGGAGACATAGGGAGGGAGGCAGATGTACGATGCACCGCCACAACAGCTACTGCTGCAGTCTCTCTACGTGGCTCCGGACACTGCAGCCACAGTCAAGCAGAACAGACCTGTGGGTGCGAGTGGAGCTGCCAGCTCACCCAGTCGCCGACTCCGCCTCCTCCCTCCCTCTGCAGCCAACCTCCTCTCTCAATACCTACCTCGCCCTCGTGGTATATCCCCCTACCCCAGTGTCTAAACCCCCCACTCTCTGCCTACCATCCTCGTGGGTCTATCAACTCACCCATCTCAGTGCAGCTATCCTTCTGGTAGGTATTCCCCCGGCCCATTCTAATCTACCCACAACCCCCACCCCCGGACCCCACTCCCTACGCTTCACCTCCCGCTCCTCTCATGCACACGGCCTCTTGCCTTTCTGCTGTCCCAGTCTGGTGGCAGTCCGAGTCACCCAGTCAGAACAGCAGCTGCTTTCTGCTCAGTCCCTCACCTCCCTCCTCCGCCCTTCTCCAGTCCATCGCCTACCCTGTCCTGCCCTCCCCCACAGGTGTCTCAGACTGACACCCTCCCCCCCGTCCTTAGCGCTCCTGTCACTTCCCCCGCTGTGATCTGGTGAGTCTGGCCCGTCCCTGGCTGACTGACTGTATATGTATAGTGTACCCCCTGTGTCTACCCGTCTCCCCACCTCCAACTTGGCTTTCTCTCTTTGTCTGATTGAGATCAGCAGAGGTGAGATTCCAGTGACTTGTGTTCCTCGCAGCTCGTCGCTGATCAGAGTTGCCTTTCCCATACACGTTTCGAGGGAATAGGATCCCAACTGTCTTCTCGCCATCCAGCCATCGACTTGTTCAGTTGTACCTTGCTCCTCTTAGAAGCCGCGTCGACATGGTGAGTACTGCCTTCCGTCTTCATGAATGTTTTCTCTTTAGTGAGATATTTTAAAGTTTAAATGAGTTGGATTTCTACTATACACAAGTATAGTAAGTGTTCTGGTATGGACTCATAATGATTGGATATCTCACATGGTCATTTGGCAAAAAAAAATCAACTGCTCTCTTCGATGCTTTGTTGAAAGTGGGTGGAAGAAAGAACGAGTCTTATGCGGCAGGACAGGTAGGCAGGCATGCAGGCAGGCATGCAGGCAGGCATGCAGGCAGGCAGGCAGACAGACAGACAGATGGGCGGACGAACGGACGGACGGACGGACGGACTGACAGACGGACGTAAAGAAGAAAACTTAGAAATGGATACATAGATGCATAAACATAAAACACAGGATGGCATAAGCACACATTCAAAGAGAACCAAGGAGACACAATGGAAATGCTATACAACAATTTGATGACGTTAGAACAAAGTAACACAATAGGAATTCTTTTCATTTGTAATGTTATTTATTGCTTATTGGAATCAGTGCAACTGCAGCGTGGAACACAGGAAAACAGTTACCTGAACCTTCTAGAACAAAACCTCAAACCTCTACCGTCTGACCAAGCCTAACGCGGTACTGCGTCCGAGCTCCGAACATTCTAGACCAGAGAAGCGGAGATCGAAAAGAATTATCGACAGTGCACGTTTTCCCGTCAAATTTGCTGGCGTTTGGAGAAGAGGGAATCTGGGCGAGGAAGCCACGTAGCGAGGTAGAGTAATCCAACACAAAAGATCGAAGGGAATTATTCTCTTTGTGGTGCTCGCGCTTGGTGAATTTCCCCGCGGTTTGAGGGGGGTGTCGGCTATTGAGCCAGGGTGTGTGTGAGGATAAGGACAGAGAAGTTATGTAGAGAAGGATCGGGGGGGGGGGGGGGGGCAGGGGGGAAGTGCGAGGTGTGGGGATGGGGGGGGGGGGGGGGGAGCGACAGGGTGGGGGAGGGGCAAGTGGGAGGGGGGAAAGTCTGTCACGAGAGACTCCAGACAGGGACAGGCACTGGAGCAGCGCTTCAGGTCAGGACAGCCACAGGGCTTCTCAGAGAAAGACGTGCCAGGTCTTCCTCTCGTTAGGGCGAGGGTCACAGGTGGTGCTGGTCGTGACAAAGGGATGGATAGGAATCGGAAATGCCATGGACATAGCGTTCGCAGCTGTTCCTCAGACTAGGTGGAGCGTTGACAATGACGAGCACTACGATGATGATGCTGATGCTGATGCTGATGTTGATGCTGATGCTGATGCTAGTGGTGATGCTAATGCTGATGTTGATGCTGATGTTGATGCTGATGCTGATGCTAGTGGTGATGGTGATGGTGATGGTGATGATGATGGTGGTGTCGATGATGATGATGATGATGATGATGATGATGATGATGATGATGATGATGATGATGATGATGATGATGATGATGATGATGTCGACAATGATGACACTGATGGTGTTGGTGATGACGACGACGACGACGAAGACAATGATGATGATGATGATGATGATGATGATAATGATGATGATGATGATGATGATGATGATGATGATGATGATGATGATGATGATGATGATGATGATGGTGATGGTGATGGTGATGCTGATGGTGATGCTGATGGTGATGCTGGTGGTGATGGTGGTGATGGAGAACGAGACCCCAAGGCAATAAACGCGTTGCCTGTATAGGACCTTTGTGTGACGTGTACACCTGGCAGGTGTGACACAGGTGTGTTCAGCCAGCTGTGATCCATAGTGTACTTTGCCCTTTTGCCCGTGTCCCTCTTTAGGTGAAGCGTACGAGATGAGCTGCAACCTACGAAATCTATATTAACAAGGACGTCATCGTAACTGAAGCCTTGTAATAATAGTTATCATCATCATCATGGTGGTCCCTCGAATCTCGAGAAAGACGTGTCTGTGCAGTTATATGTGCATACGGGAATGGCTCTGTAGTCCAAGTTGGGATTTGCAGTCTCACACAGATAGGACACCGAAATATGCTGTTGTCGCAGAGATGGACTCAGCTTGGTGGCGACGTTCTCTAGCTGCCTGGGCTTTGATGCGGCGCGCCTCTTCAACAGTCTTTGGTGCTTTTCTTGTGACAGCACTCCAATGATCTCTGTCTTCAGCTGTCTCGACAAATGCAGCTGGGGAAATGTCACACCACTGAAGATTACCGTTCAGACTGTCTTTGTAGCGCTAGCGTGGGTGGTCTCTCTCTGTCTGTGATAACTGAGCGTGAAAATGGTGTGTTGCAGTAGTGGCAGAGAATCTTCACAGCGGAAAAGTTTGGGCATGTTCATTGAGCCGAAAACCTTCAGAAACATTTCATAAACTTTTATTCTGACACATCTGCAGAGCACATATAAAATGGATATTTGTTGCACTTTTTCCAGTTCAATTTCGGTCTCGAAATGATATTTTCAGATGTACGTTCTCAAGGAATCATTTTGATCACTTATTAGTCTTCAGGGTGCGAGTAGGAAGACTCACACACCGGCATCTATGACATTTACTACTTATGCCCAGCTTCGTTTCTTCTCTTTCCCATACATCCCGTCATCTACTGAGCCATTCAGCGTGGCTGAGACTAGTGGATATAGTCTCAGCAACAGGTTGGTCACGTGATAGCCTTAATTCTTCCATAACATGCATACCACCGTTCTGAACACAGAGTCTCAGCCACGCTGAATGCCATATCACATCGTGAGTGTATTCCTCCGCTTGTTGTGATACACTCGATACTGGCAGCCATCTTTCCGTCAGTTCATTTTCTAAACATCGATTTCCCATGAATGTAAAACTTGTATGCGGTATAATTCGAATCACAAGAGTGTAATATTGTGAACTCTACTAATTATAAGGACTTTGAATACAACAGCAATATTTATACTTCATTGAGCGAGTAATGCAACCAATCCCGTCTGCATAATCATTTGGACCGATACACACAGAAACCCGCTGAGTGCTTTTGCTGATGAGGAATCATTAATTTAATGTATGCTTAGAAGGATTAAACTTAGAAAAACTGCTTCTGAGCTATCCGATAATCATAATATCGAACTTCGGAATCGGACGGATTCCTACAGAAGAAACTTCCATTCGATTAACGTTCAACACAGACGGAATGTAGGTTAAATCACTTACTGACTCCATCAGTCGATACACGAATGATCGAAGTGTGGAGCTCGTCAAACAGTGTGAAGGCAGTTAGACCACAGGTTCCGGCCAGAAAGCAATTACTTGCGAGAGTATAACCATAGATTCACGAAACCAGCCCGGAGCCATAGGAATCCTTTTCGCTGCGTTTATAGTAGGTCCAAAGATTGTGTGTATTACTATATACACAATCGCACGTGCTCAAGGCAGTTTGCAACCTTTTAGACGAAGTTCGCGCTAAAAGTAGTTCTCAAATGATTTCCTGAAAATCTCATAGATTAGTTTTATTAGAACGCCAAATTTGTGTTTATCTATCGGGATAAATAATTGGAATGAAATAGAATCGCCTCTTTTTACTCTCAATGGTCTTCTGATCATGTTGAATTTTGATTGGTAAAATCATTGGAATGTGGAGCCGAAGTCACGTGACCAACCTGTGTCAGAGATACTATATCTCTGTGTTCAGAATGCTACTGAGCCGGGTTGCTGTCCTCTCGTCTTTTTAACTGGAACCATCCTCCACATCTCCCTCCCACCCCCCTTCCCCTTCTCCCACTCTCACCCTCACCCCCCACCCACCCGCCCTAGTTTTCCTTCCTTCTAACAAACTGCGGAATATTAGTCTTGCATGAACTACATCACTGTGACTATATGTATGTCGATTGTGTTATTTAACACAATATCATAGTATATGAATTCTCACATCTGTTGTTATAGACAACATTTTTCAAGTGAATAAATGCTTAGTTCCCGAGTGGTTCGGGACCCTAACCATGTCCTGTTTATTAAAGTGTTGCCCTTGATTTGCCATACAGAAAGTATGGGTAAACATTTTCTTAAAGCATAATCATAGTGGAATCACAGGTGCAGAAGCTGTGCTCATTTGATGATTGGTATCGTGCAAGCGTCAATTTAGGAAAAATGTCATCTTCAGCTTTCTGACATAGGTTTTATATAGTTCAGGTAAGGCAATAAATAGCTGATTTCACGCAGTAAACAACAAATGATTCGAGGACATCAAGGTGTCGTGCCCCTAGTATGCATGTCTGAATAAACATGTGACTGTCATTGCGTATTTCTGCATGGAGCTCCTCATCGCCTCGCGCGAGTTAGGACTAGTTTTGTGCTGGCGGGTCAAATACATTGTTGCACTCTCATTATACCGAAAAGACAAAATTCAAAGTGTGTGTTGAATAGAGATGGAGTATTGTTTTTAATCTGCAATCGTTTCTGAGTACACACACACACACACATGCATACACACACACGCATACACACACACATGCATACACACACACATGCACACACACACACAAACACACAAATACACACACACATGCACACGCACACACAAATACACACACAAATACACACACACACATACACACACACACACACAGACGCACACACACACACACAGACGCACACACACACACACATGCATACACACACACACACACACACACACACACACACACACACACACACACACACACACTTTATGCATACACAATTTGAGCGCAGTATCAGTGAGTCACAAATCAACCTTTTATTGCAGTTGAAACTCATCTGCACATTGATGGGTTGCTAGGTTTTTTTTGATTGACGAACTCGTGTTCCTGTTTAGAAGCAGCTTGAATTTAAATCTGGGTGCCGTCAATGACTCCAATTGTATTTGGAAAGCCATTCCGCTGAAAAAAGTCTCGTCGTCTTCTCAGCTTCTTCTTGTGTTGGCAGTAGGACCAAAGATTATAGGTTACATAAAGATAGCTCATGCCGAACTTTTGCTATATAAAGTTACAAGACGCTCGGAAACGCTGCAATAATGGGGGTGTTTTGGATTTGTAATTTGTAGCAGGCGTTGTGAAATCGAAATATTTGGTTCATCGAAATGGATGGTTCTGCGCATGTCCATGAGCCTATAGTCCATTTAAACATTGCTCTGTCAGTGGAGACGCTACTGACTTCGCACGCCCGGGGAGTTGTGCTAAGATCCGGCCACGTTAATGTATTCGAGCAAGACGTTTGTCACAAAACGCAGATACATTAACGCGGCCGGATCTTAGCATAACTCCCCGGGCGTGCGAAGTCAGTAGCGTCTCCACTGACAGAGCAATGTTTAAACGGACTATAGGCTCATGGACATGCGCAGAACCATCCATTTCGACGAACCAAATATTTCGATTTCACAACGCCTGCAACAAAAAACAAAGCCAAAACACCCTCATTATTGCAGCAAATCATTTATTACACATTACACCGTAAATGTATTCACAAACATGATCGGAACGCATCAGAAACGCGTCGACAAACAAGCAGTTTTACATGTCTCTAAGCGGTGTGATTACTTCCCTTGATTCACCCATATTCCTTCCCGCTGGGGGCGCAACGTGTCTCGATCCTCACAACAATGAGCTAATAAACTATCTTTGTGTAACTTATTATCTTTGGTAGGACCCAGGCAGAAACTTGTTTCAGTAGTGCATCGGTTACTCTGCTGATTGTCCGACTCGCAGTAGACTGGTGAATGCCTATCAGTTCACCACAAACGTCTTGGAATGAACCACTCGCGTAGAACCGCAGAGCTGTCATGACTTGCAGTAGTGGTGGCAAAGCTCCGCGTCGATTGACGAGTTGTATGTCGTCGCTTATTTCATCAGTGATGATGTCCTCTCTCCTAAATCGGAACTTCTGATTTAATTCCACGTCATCATATTTATCAAATGGGTGGCTTCGGTCTCGAAATATTCGATTTCTTCGAATTTGCCGTCTCTGATACAGTCGACACAAAACAAAGGCAGCCATTTCGGAATATTCCATCGTTATTGTGGATTGAACTGACCGAATAAGTTATTCGTAGAAATAAGGCCGGAATAGGGCTATTTAGTTTTCCTGCATACAACTCACTGGCACTTTGTTCTTGAATACCTCTATTCCGGAATAAATTACTCTATTCTCTTTTCTTGCATACGGCCCCAGGGCTCGTGCTCGTGCTGAAATGCCTGCTAAAGTAGTCACGAGTGTGAGCAGACCAAGCCGTCGGTGCTCTGAGGTGACAGAGTGCAGTTTTCAAGGAACAGAGCTTGCTGTTGAGCGTTTATGTCGCACTCTAAAAGGAAAATGCTTTTATAATTTCTTTGTCGCGTGCTTTCTAAAACGCTTCAATATATTCGATGTCATCATTACAGGGATCAATGAAGATTGCACATGTGTTACCATGCATAAGGTTTGTTTGATCTTATTGCTCAGAAACTCCGATAGTTGTAAAATTTACAAAGCGGGATCGAGGTGAGAAACGCACCGTTGTAATTTAATGGATCGTTTGGTCTGTTTCCTCCACCAAGGGTTTCCTCGCCCTGCTGGGGTTGTTGCTCTCTCTCTTTCTTCACCTCTTCGTACCTTTTTTCCTTAGCACTTTTTCGCCACATATCCTGCGCTTGCACTTGCCTCTCCCGCTCCCATTCATCATATCGCTCAATTTCTCATCCTCCTACTTATGCTGTCCTATTCTTCTCCTCCTCCAGCTGTTTCTGCTACATTCCCTACTACTCCTGCACGTTCTCATTTTGCTGTCGCTCCTCTTTTTCCTCCTGCTTCTTCTTTTGATTCCGTTTCTCCTTGTTTTCTTTCTCCTCCTTCTCCGCCTGCACTCGCGCCTCCTCTTCCTGATCTTGCACCTCCTCCTCCTGCTCTCGCGCATCCTCCTCCTGCTCTCGCGCAAACTCCTCCTGCTCTCGCGCAAACTCCTCCTGCTCTCGCGCCTTCTCCTTCTGCTCTCGTGCATCTTCCTCCTCCTGTTTCTCATCTTCATGCTCCTCCTCATGCTTCTCCTCCTCCTGCTCCTTTTCCTTCTGCTCCTCCTCCTCTTCATGCTCCTCCTCTTCCTGCTCCTCCTCTTCCTTCTCCTCCTCCTCCTGCTCCTCTTCATGCTCCTCCTGGTCCTCTTCCTCCTCCTCCTTCTGCTCCTCCTCCTGCTTCTCCTCCTCCTGCTCCTACTCCTCCTTCTCCTGCTTCTCCTCCTCTTATTGCTTCTCCTCTTGCTTCTTTTCCTCCTCCTGCTCCTCCTCTTGATTCTTCTCCTCCTCGTCCTCCTACTCTTGCTCCTCCTCTTCCTCCTACTCCTGCTCCTCCTCCTGCTCTTCTTATTCCTCATGCTTTTCCTCCTTCTCCTCCTCCTGCTCCTGCTCCTCCTGCTCCTGATCCTCCTGCTCCTGCTCCTCCTGCTCCTGCTCCTCCTGCTCCTCCTGCTTCTGCTCCTCCTGCTTCTGCTCCTCCTTTTTTCCCTCTTTCATTTTCCTCTGTTTTCTCTTCTTCCTCCTCCATCTCCAATCCATTCAGACCTGAAGTCGCCACCCCTCTTTGCGGACAGACATGAAATGCCATTCATGGCTGTCGCCTTCACTATCCCTGGGTAGACAACCTTTTCCAGACCCACTCCCGGCATCGATTCTGGGGCGTAACGGGAGCCGGGAGGTCCGAAGAATTCCCTTGCCACCGGATGGTAATATTTAGGAAATATCCATTGATTTCCCTTCACTCTGGAACACAAGGCAGTAGCGTAGCTTCCCAGATAGCCTGAAATTTTCTGTGGACGATGCCGATTGATTTGGGGCCGAGTTGCACATCGCCACGTGCGACTTGTGCATCGCCAACGCTTCCGGCCACACATGAATTTAGTCCCCGAGGACATGTAGAGAGCGGAAGGAGACCTGGGAGAGGATGAGGGTGGGGATTGGGTTAGAGGGTGGGGTTGGGGGTAGGACATAGGAGGGTGGAGGGTGGGGGTTGGAGATGGGATGGGTGGGTGGAGGTTGGAGGTGGGAGGGGTGGGGGTGGGGGGCATGAAGTAGGGAGAGAGTGGGGATTGCATGCGGTCTTTTCAGAGATGAACGCATCAGAGCGACACTAGAGAGCGGAAGAGGTCTTGAGAGAGGGAGGGGATGGAGGGTGTGGGGCTGTCAGGAGGTAGGTGGGGATGAATGTGTTAGTGGGAGCATAAAGGGGAGGAGAGAGAGGGAGCTGCACTAGTTATTGTCCAGGATGAAATCTTCAGAGCGACGACAATGTCAGGACTCTCTGGTTACCGTGACTTGCTCCTAACAGGATAACATGAATGAGTACGACTGAGTACGTGTGGGTGCGTGTATATATGTATGTGTGTCTATGCAGTGCGTGTGTGTGTGTGTGTGTGTGTGTGTGTGTGTGGAGTGTGTGCGTATGTGTGTGTGTGCAGTATGTGTGTGTGTATGTGTGTGGAGTGTGTGCGTATGTGTGCGTGTGCGCGGGGGGGGGGTGCGAGTGTGTGTGTGTGTGCGTGCGCTGTGTGTGCGTGTGTGCTGTGTGTGCGTGTGCAGTGTGTGTGTATGTGTGTGTGCGTGCGTGTGTGTGTGGAGTGTGTGCGTATGTGTGCGTATGTATGCGTGTGTGCGTGCGTGTGTGTGTGTATGTGTGTGTGTGTGTGTGTGTGTTTGCAGTGTGTATGTGTGGGTGGGTGTGGAGTGCGTATGTATGTGTGCGTGTGCACGCGCGCGCTCTCGCATGTTTATGTGTGTGTGCGTGCATGTGCGCGCGCGCGAGCACGCACTCGTGTGAATGCATACACGTGCACTTTTGCCTGTAGGTGTTGGTACAGGCATGTCTTGTCACGTTAATTCATTCGATGTGTGGGTGTTTCCATGCCTCTGCATGTACATTTCTTTCCGTGTTAGTGTTTTTTGTGAACATCGTGAGTACAACAATCGGAGCTTTTGAGGCCTGCTCCAAGAGTCCCACCACAGGCAACCCCAAGCAGCGCAAAGCGACACCGGGGTGTAAGTGAAGGTGGCTGCCTGCTGTATGTTCGGCGCCTGCTGGATTGCCACACGCACAGCAAAGCAGTCTCGTGCTGTCGTTGCTGTTGTCCTGGTTTCTTGGCGCCCTTCCGTCTTGAAGAACTCTGAAATATTCTCAGCTGTGAAGTCTTGTATGGTGCCTCCTAACAGAGCCTTGCCCGAATCGTATGGTGGCGTGTTCCGTTGAAGTCGACGATGACTTCAGTGGTGTCGACGGAGAGAGCGCTTCCTAAGCTATAACACAGATACGTTGTGGCAACTAGGGCAGGCTCGAGTGAGTTCCCTTCAATGGGCTCGGCAAGGCTTCATTTTCGATGCTTCATTTGTCGTGAAATATTGATCGTCAAATTGTTTCATTCTCTCTCTCGTTGATGCTTTCCACGAGTTTCTTTTTCCAGATTGGCCTCACTGATTGCAGCTCGCCATTATGCTTGTTCTTATCAATACAGTCTTTGTTGCACGTATTCTGGCCTCCAGCTCTGAGTTTTCCGCTGATTGGCTCCACTCCTACCATTACACGAGGACACCAAAATGACAGGTTTCATTGAGTCCTTGAGTGCGATGTCCCGTTCGTTTCATCTTCTCCTCCCGCCTTAGCTGCACTTTGTGTGAGGCAAGATGGGTGGTGGGTGTGACAGACCGCAGCCCAGCCAGGGTGATGTTGACTAGGCAGGTTGTCCAACATGAGGGAGAATTTCCCTTCTGCACCAAACTCCCCAGGTAGCACCTGCTGCTTCTCGGGGCCGAATGGTGGAGCTACGATAGAAGGTCCTGGAAGCTCCAACCACGGGTTACAGCGATGAAGAGGGCGTCTAGCAGCTACCGCTGTAAGGAGAACTCCCCAAACAAGGTCTCTCTGTTGTGCTTCATCCCACGCGTTAAGTACGTGCAGCAGTATGTTTAAAATACGTTACCTCCTGTTGGCATGGTCAGTTTTAATTTGGAGGGCCTAGGTACATGAACATCAGTGAAACACAGTAGTGAAATAATGAGAAAAGTCGCTCGCAATCCCAACCCAAAAGTAAACTTCCCCCTTTTTTTCCTTCCTAAGTCGACAGAGTTTTTCAGTCTGACTTTTCCTATGTGTCTGAGAAAGACTTTTGATTTAAAAGGTTACCTAGACCACTGTTCATCTGGTCTGATAAAGCCAACATCTGATATTATCTCATTGCATTTCACTGGTATCGCCGAAGGTTCATCAGTCACATACAGTTTCAAGGGCACTGGTCGAAAGGAGTCGAGAACAAGGACAGGCGTGTGATGATGGGACTGATCATTTGTGGCACTATCCTGGATTGTGGAATCGACACATAAAGCAACGGCACACATTACTTTGTACCGCCGGTTTTCCACTAGAGGGGACTCGTCAAAGTTTGACAGAGGGACCCAGCCGTGCTCAGCATCTAGTACCAAGGCATGCCTCAGCAAGCATTGCATTTGTAGCTGTCACGGGCGCGGCTGTCAGGGCGCTGAGCGCAATTCTCGTGCTCAATGTTAATTTTTATTACTTTAGTGAAATTTGTGATTTCTCGTGCCACACGAGGTCCTTGGTGCTGTTGGCGTAAATTTGTAATAAAAGCAGCAAGGGTTAGATGGTTCGGGACTCCCCATCACTTCTTGTTGTTGAACGCCTGGTATTGTGCTGTCGGGAAGCGGGGCGATGTTGTACTGCCGGGGAGTGGTGCGATGGTCATGTGAGTAGATTGGTACATTGTGTATTAATGTCCTGTGGTATTTAGCGGACATGTAGTGAGGAATTGCTGTGTCTGTAATTCTCTGTGAGTGCTACGGCCGTGTTCGCCGTGTGTTGATGTCCTGCGATGTTTGGCGGACATAAGTGAATTGCTGTTTGCAATTCTGAGTGTTTACGGCTGTGTTCGCCGTGTATTGATGTCCTGCGGTGTTGGGCGGACAGGAGTGAATTGCTGTCTGCAATTCTGAGTGCTACGGCTGTGTTTGCCGTGTATTGATTGTTGTATAAAGTCATTTTCTTGTTTTAGAATACAAACCTTCAAAATTCCGTACTCGTGTCGAGTTATACTTTCACCCACTTAGACCTCGGGCAATCCGGGTCGTAACAGTAGCGATCAATCTTCTTGTCCCTGCGCCTGGCAACACGACGCGCGATTTGCCTAACTCCCCGCTGTGGACGAGTGCTGACAGCGCCTCTAAGAACGGAATCGAGTGTTTGCTTGCGTCTTCTCAGTGTCACTTTTCTCTTGACCAGGCGAAGACCGTACAGTTTTGACGGGATATGTTTGAGGTTTTTCCTGCAGCGTCATGTTTTACTACAGGAAGGGAATCCCACGAACCTCCATTCAGTGGCTGTTCGGTCTCTGCCTTGATGCAGCACGAGTGCCGTCGGAGAGATGCATACCGAAGCTGAGGCATCGTTGTCGGGCTGTTGTCCATATACAGGCATACGAGTGACGTATTATCCAGTGGTTAGACACTTCGCGGCGGAGTGGGACTCAAAGATAATATAATGGTTTGCTACAAGTTGTGGAGTGGTGAAACCAAATAGTCTGCGTTCCCGCCTTTCACCCAGGCGTCTGTGATCAGTGCTCAAAATGGACCGCCCTTATTATTTCTCCTGATGGCGATCCAAGGTACATGTTACTACCTACCTCACACACACGCACACACATGTGCACAAATACACACACACATTCACACACACACACACACACATTCACACAGACAGGAGCACACACACACACACACACACATACACACACACACACACACACACACACACACACTCACACACACACACAAGCACACCCACCCATACATACACACAAACACAAACAACCAAACACTCAAACCCGCAAAAACTTTACAACAACAACACACAAACAAAACAACAACAAATTCGAATCAGCTTTACCCAATATATTTTTCTTTCCTTCTTCCCTATGGGCATGGTTTGAAAACAAACGTAATGAATAGAATACAAACCATTCTTTTGATAAGTGAGTTGAAAACGTTGTTCTGTGCTGTACATGTAGACATTTCGCCTCTTTTCTCTGCCAGCAGCTCTGAACAAAAATGCATGAATTTGGATGCACGGGAGGATGGGCGTGGTCTATGCGTGATCGCACTACACAGTTTTTAGACATCGATGTCACTCTCCACATTTTGGTTAGGGCAATATGCGCAGTACATTTGCATTCCGAAATTGTTTTATCGATTGAAACCGGTGTAATTCCAAGAGGCTGCTTCGGTCCGTGCAGTGTCATTTACCAGCGAGTTGTGGTGAATGCGTTTTTGTTCAATTCAATTGCGTGTTTCTCAAATGCTGTTTTTGCATGGCGTTGAGGCCTCGTTCAATGATACAGCAAGGCCAGAATCTTAGAGATTGCTGTCTTTGACTCAGTCAAATATTCGACGAACTCGTGGTCTTCTGTAGAGTCTTTGGTCTTTTCCGGTGTCTCAGTTGAAAAGACGACTGCAAAGCAGACATTATTAAACGGTAATATCCAACTAGGTAGATAGACATGCAGTCCATTCCCACCAACTATTTGTCGTAGGGGAGACACTGCACGACAAGCTTTGAAAGAGGTTGCGCAACGAATGGCTGGAAGGAAGCATGTTGTTGCGTTGATTTCAATGGTATACTAATATACCAGTCTCCAAATATGTCCTTCAATCTCGGGTTACTTTTAGTGCAGTCTGAATGGGGGTTTGCATTGTTCTCAGGGCATTTATATGATCGAAGACTCAAATAAGGAAGTGCTGGGAATATATTGACGGTTTAACAGCGCTGGTATTTAAAATGGTCGATTGAATTTAGCACCCTGGTCTTATGGTTTTTGGGGATTACTTTGAGCACAAAGTTTACTTGAAGGAAATAACGTGGACTGTCACTTCCACTGCAACGTCTGTGTCGGTTTCTTCCTTAAGATC
>JAWQFJ010002427.1:150000-162500 GCA_034096865.1 Theodoxus fluviatilis
TCGAGAGTACAGCCGTGTTTAAAGAATCCCATACCGACGAGGCATACTCGAGAGTACAGCCGTGTTTAAAGAATACCATACCGACGAGGCATACTCGAGAGTACAGCCGTGTTTAAAGAATCCCATACCGACGAGGCATACTCGAGAGTACAGCCGTGTTTAAAGAATCCCATACCGACGAGGCATACTCGAGAGTACAGCCGTGTTTAAAGAATACCATACCGACGAGGCATACTCGAGAGTACAGCCGTGTTTAAAGAATACCATACCGACGAGGCATACTCGAGAGTACAGCCGTGTTTAAAGAATCCCATACCGACGAGGCATACTCGAGAGTACAGCCGTGTTTAAAGAATCCCATACCGACGAGGCATACTCGAGAGTACAGCCGTGTTTAAAGAATACCATACCGACGAGGCATACTCGAGAGTACAGCCGTGTTTAAAGAATCCCATACCGACGAGGCATACTCGAGAGTACAGCCGTGTTTAAAGAATACCATACCGACGAGGCATACTCGAGAGTACAGCNNATCATCATCATCATCATCATCATCATCATCATCATCATCATCATCATCAACATCAACAACATCATCATCATCATCATCATCATCATCATGATCTCATAGGCATTGTTGGTTGTATTCTAACTGCTTCTGTTGGTACTGGAAGTAGCAGCAGCAGCAGCAGCAGCAGCATTACCCCCAACTGCGAACACCATCACCACTACGTCCCCCAGTAATACCCCTGTCAGACGCTCAAACGATGTGAGAATAGCAACTCGCGTGCCTCTGAATCGCAAGATGGTTTGTGATGCACGTTAAACTTATTGCACCTGACGCCACGAAGCACCAAGCAGATCGTGCATGCATGAAAAAAAAGAAGCTCGCCCTCTCAAAAAGCCAGCAATCTATTTGCCGCCGTGGAAGCAGCGGCGCAGCCATCAGTCATCCAACCAGGAAAGAGCTCCGGAGAGAAACCACTGAGGTACATGATAGTAGTCATGTCGTATCATGTAGCTTGACGGGACCAACTCGTGAAAGAGAGGCTCTGTAGCGTGGAAAACAGTTACCAGAAGTCATCACAGAGTTATCTGCTCGGCTCTCTCTTTATGCGATTTACCGCTCCTGCACCTGTTCTTCGCATGGAATATATCCCGACAAACGACGCATTAGTTGCTTTACGAGGTTTTGGTGCATTTGTGTCGTTTAACACATAATGTAGCGTTCAAAAAAGTTTTTTCCCGTGAAAAGCCGTCTCCCCTGCCGGAAATAATATGGGAGTCACCTCCCTGTAGTCTATTTGTAGTCTGGTTTTATAAAACGCGACCGTTGACTGACTTGGCACGCCCGGGGAGTTATGCTAAGATCCGGCCGCGTTAATATATCTGCGTTTTGTGACAAACGTCTTGCTCGGCGGTACTGTACTCCATGCACCTAAACGGTGCGCGTGATTTGGGTGTAATCTTAAGCTAAACGACGTTCCGAATGTTTCCGACTTCGACCATTTCAGCAGCGCCAATAAACGTCGTTTAGCTTAAGATTACACCCGAATCACGCGCACCGTTAAGGTGCATGGAGTACAGTACCGCCGAGCAAGACGTTTGTCACAAAACGCAGATATATTAACGCGGCCGGATCTTAGCATAACTCCCCGGGTGTGCCAAGTCAGTCAGGCGGAGTGGCGGGTGCCGTCTCTTTTTAGAGTTGAATTTTCAGCACGTCCCGAGCAGATAACTCTGCGATGACTTCCGGAAACTATTTTCCACGCTACAGGCTCGTCGCGGCGAGAAGCAAAGAAACATCGTCATTTCGTCATGTCCTGTGCAACGGGCCTTACACTGCGGCTTCGGTAGCAGCAGCAGCAGCAACAACAACAACAACAACAACAGCAGCAGAAGTAGCAGCAGCAACAGCAACAGCAACAGCAGCAGCAGTAGTAGCAGCAGCAGGAGTAGCAACAGCAGCAGCAGCAACAACAACAACAGAAGCTGTAGTAGCAGCAGTAGCAACAGCAGCAGCAGCAGCAACAACAACAGCAGTAGCAGCAGCAGCAGTAGTAGTAGCAGCAGTAGCAACAGTAGCAGTAGCAATAGCAGCAGCTGTAGTAGTAGCAGCAGTAGCAGTAGCAACAGCAGCAGCAGCAGTAGTAGCAGCAGTAGCAACAGTGGCAGTAGCAGCAGCAGTGAAAGCAGTGAAAAGGAACCAATGCCACTATCACCTTCACTACTTTTGCGGTCACCAGTACCGCTGCCACTAGCACAATCGCGGCAACCATGTTTCGACATCAGTAGCATACAAATCGCATTCTTCTGCACTACATTATGGTGTTTGACGCGCACCAGACTCGCCAGCCGAAGACAATTTAGTCTAACATTTGAATGCTCTCAAGAACTATTTCTAATGAAAATCGAAACTTGACTTTTAAAGTATTTTGCAAAGATAGTCGGCTAGTTGGCTCGACATAAGTCAACCCTAGCTTATCAGTCCATAATTATGAGTTTTCTCGTTGACTGTCTCATTGAGGGTATATTTTGTCAGGTCAGAAGAGCAAATACTAATATTTGATCACGTGCTTGTTTTCTGGCCGCTGTGCTTGATAGATTAATGACATACGTTAGAAATATAAAAATCATATCACAGTCTTGGGAGTTGGCAACTTTTGCATAATTGTTCTTTGGGGCACATGTAAAGCAAAATGTTGTATTGTGCTGTGGCCCACTCATTTTGGTGGGTGCATCATTTTCTCGTCTAATTTAGCATTTCGTAAAAGGACCCATATGTCATGGCAAAGTCATCGTACGGTCGATTCCAGTACGTTGTTAAACTATCAATTAAAATTCGGAAACTTTGGCAGAAGTCAGACCATCGGATTCCCGAAAACAAAACAAAACTTATCACAAGGGTCGTTTGAAGGTGCAGGGATCCTTGGAATAATGAAGGATAAAAGGCTTCGGACGAAGCCCTTCATCGGTTAAAGAGAGTGAGAAAACACGTGAACTCGAAGAGTGGGCATAGGGGACTGAAAGACAATCTGCCTTTCGAATTTTATTTCCCTATGTATGTAAAGATTTCTTATACTATGCATACCGTTCATAATGAAAGACGAATATAATACGTGAACGACGACCAAGTGTTCCTTATTCGAAATGCGATCTGTCGGTGATGTCAGGGAGAACGCATAGCCAGGGTGAAGGACTGGCGAACAGCCAACTGACTGAAGATCTCGGGATCTGCATGCCATCATTGGAACCAAAGAGAGCAGGCTTGGGGAAGCTGAAAAAATCCATGTGTGCAGTACTCTTGCCCAGCCCCTCCCCAGACAGCGTCAGTCACGCCTGCTGGGCCGGAAGTTGTCGTGGGAGCGGAATGAGTTCTGTCATGCGCGTTCGTGGTTTTGAGGAGCAGCGGCCATTGCCGGGCATGTGCTACTGCACGCCAAACATCACGCGCAAGGGAAAGAGGCAAATTGTGAAAAATCGATCACCTCGTTTTCTAAAGTGAAACAAGAGGCGAGCCTCCGGTTGCGAAACGCAAATGAGATGGCCTCTGCCTGCACGCACTGCCTATTTGCTGTGCTCTTCTTTTGAATATCAATTTGATTCCTTTGAATATGTATCAGACTGTCGAATTTGAATAATTCAATGTAATAGAAGAATATTAATAGAAATGTCGCCTAGGGTAATTGTTAGGGATTCAAAATGTCTTGGAACAGTGTGTCTTTATGCCATACAGAATCCACAAAATTGGGCTGCTGAACTTTGCCATACAATCTTGGGAAAAGATAAAAAGTGAAGTGAGACAGTAGAATGGAATACGTAGACGAAAAACACAGAAAGGGCACATGGGAGACGACAAAAACTCCCTTGAATAGATTTTCCTTCGACCTGTAGCGGTAAAATAGTCAAGACTGGTCGTTTCTCGGCGTTCTTTATTCTACCACGTGACAGTCTTTGGGAGACTATGGCTCACTATTAAGGCCATACACATACGAGCGTTCGTTGAGTGTGAACCTGCCAAAGATATTATTGTGAATAATCGCTTTGTCTGCGTGTACGACAGCTTTAGAAATCAACAGAAAGGCTGAGATACAAGGACCAAGGACTACTGAACATATAGAGGCTCACTGTGTCTGCACGAGGTGTATAACAAATCCACAAGTCGATCAGACACTTGCATGATCGTACCAGTGCAGACGAGATCATGTTTTCCCCAGCTCAGGCTCAGACTTGATCATTTTGCATTGTCTCAAGACTTGATCATTTTGCATTGTCTCAAGACTTGATCATTTTGCATTGTCTCAAGACTTGATCATTTTGCATTGTCTCAAGACTTGATCATTTTGCATTGTCTCAAGACTGATCTTTGCATTGTCTCAAGACTTGACATTTGCATTGTCTCAAGACTTTATCATTTTGCATTGTCTCAAGACTTTATCATTTTGCATTGTCTCAATACTTGATCAGTTTGCATTGTCTCAAGACTTGATCATATTGAATAGTCTCAAGACTTTATCATTTTGCATTGTCTCAAGACTTTATCATTTGCATTGTCTCAAGACTTTATCATTTTGCATTGTCTCAAGACTTGATTCTTGTATTGAAGTAGGACATAACTAAGGAGAGAAAGGAAGTAAATCATCTTTTGTTTCCGATGTAATGTAGGAGGCATGTTCGTGAAGAAGATAGTTCGCGGGGGCTTCCTGTGCTTGCCTCCTATGTAAGCTTTCTCGCATCTGCTAGTCTTGTACTAGTAAAAGTAGTAGTAGTAGTAGTAGTAGTAGTAGTGGTGGTGGTGGCGGTGGTGATGGTGGTGGTAGTGGTGGTGGTGGTGGTGATGGTGGTGGTGGAGGTGGTGGTGGTGGTGGTGGTGGTGGTGGTGGCGGTGGTGGTGGTGGTAGTAGTAGTAGTAGTGGTGGTGGTGGTGGTGGTGGTGGTAATGGTGGTGGTAGTAGTAGTAGTAGTAGTGGTGGTGGTGGTGGTGGTGGTGGTGGTGGAGGTGGTGGTGGTGGTGGTAGTAGTAGTGGTGGTGGTAGTAGTAGTAGTAGTGGTGGTGGTGGGGTGGTGGTGGTGGTGGTGGTAGTAGTAGTGGTGGTGGTGGAAGAGGAGGTGGTGGTGGCGGTAGTAGTAGTAGTAGTGGTGGTGGTGGTGGTGGTGGTGGTGGTGGTGGTGGTGGTGGTAGTAGTAGTGGTGGTGGTGATGGTGGTGGTGGTGGTGGTGGTGGTGGTGGTAGTAGTAGTAGTAGTGGTAGTGGTAGTAGTGGTAGTGGTGGTGGTGGTGGTGGTAGTAGTAGTAGTAGTGGTAGTAGTGATGGTAGTGGTAGTAGTGATGGTAGTGGTGGTGGTGGTGGTAGTGGTGGTTGTGGTGGTGGTGGTAGTGGTAGTAGTGGTGATGGTGGTGGTAGTAGTAGTAGTAGTAGTGGTGGTGGTAGTGGTAGTAGTGGTGGTGGTGGTGGTGGTGGTGGTAGTAGTAGTAGTAGTGGTAGTGGTAGTGGTAGTGGTAGTAGTGGTAGTGGTGGTGGTGGTGGTGGTAGTAGTAGTAGTAGTGGTAGTGGTAGTAGTGATGGTAGTGGTAGTAGTGATGGTAGTGGTGGTGGTAGTGGTGGTGGTGGTGGTGGTAGTGGTAGTAGTGGTGATGGTGGTGGTAGTAGTAGTAGTGATGGTGGTGATAGTGGTAGTAGTAACAGTAGTGATGGTAGTGGTAGTAGTGATGGTAGTGGTGGTGGTAGTGGTGGTGGTGGTGGTGGTAGTGGTAGTAGTGGTGATGGTGGTGGTAGTAGTAGTAGTAGTGGTGGTGGTGATAGTGGTAGTAGTAGTGGTGGTGGTGGTAGTGGGAGTAGTAACAGTAGTAGTGGTAGTAGTAGCAGTAGTAGTGGTAGTGGTAGTAGTGATGGTGATGGTGGTAGTAGTGGCGGTGGTGATGGTGGTGGTAGTAGTAACAGTAGTGGTGGTAGTAGTAGTAGAAACTGCAAGCAGCTTTGTCTACTCCACACCCCCCGCCCCCCGCCCCCCACTCCCAAATCCTTCTGTTCAGGAGGCGAGCATAGCGAGCGCTGGGAGCTGGAGGCGCTTGCCCTCCTGAGCAGATCAAAGGCATCCGAGAGAGCCTCAGATGGCCTGTTTCGAAGGGTACTCCGCCTTGAAAGATGGCCGCTAAGCGGTGGCCGACAGACATGTGTGCGAAGAGAACTGAGAAGTGCTTCCTTGCAGGTGAAACCGTTCATTATTGGTTGCTCCCAGCTCATACACAATGCAGCAGCCAAACAGCCGCAGGTGTGAGGGGGAGAGACGTCAGCTAGCTACTTCCAGCTCAGACAGTGGAAAGTCAGGTGCAGGCGGGTCATCATGGGCAGTGCCGTAGTCCGCCTGCTTGTTGCAACAGTTGGAGATACCAAGGGTTGAAGGATACAGAAGACGTTGTAACTAGGGTTGAAGGACGCCATGGTTAAGAATGCAACAGAGTAGATAGATTTGCTGAGCTCACCTGAGGTGAAATTTGACTTTTCGCCGGTGATTTCTAGCTTATAAAACATACAAAAGGAAGAAAGACTTTGGGTTGGCATTAAGACAACATTATCGCTCAAGTTTGAAAAGTAAGTCAACGAACAAATATAAGGATATATATTCTGAAGGATAGAAATGTGCCCACCCACTTTTAATCACCGCTACTTGGTCAGTGCTCCATAAAATTAGGGTTGTATTGAAAATGATTGAAGAAAGATGACGTGTTAGAAATATAAACTTGTTTCTAAGCTGGTCGTTCCTTGTGCGCAACAACTTTTGATGCAGATGACACCATAAAAAAAATAGTTGCATGCGAATCGGAAGAACATTTCTGCTCAGAGAGGTTCTTTTCGGAGCTCTTGTTAATCGCCGTGACCTCTCTGTAGGCTATCGATTTACGATATATGCCTTTCTTGGTTCCTCTCTTGCACCCTTGTATGAATTGCCTCTTCCTTTGTTTCCTTCAATTCTGTAGCCGGATTCTTTTTTAACGCTTGTTTGTTATATTAACGGCCGTGCTTTAAGAGGGAATCAATATCCATCAGATGAAATAAAGTATGACTGAAGTTGTGTACAAGTATGTGTGTAAACCATGGTACTATTGTTGGGGGGCGGGGGGGGGGCGGGGGGAGGGGGTTCCCAGGCACTTTGCACCGTTAAAGACATGCAAGCACACCAAACACGCCTAGTATGCAAGGTCTGCAAAAGTTCAAATTATGAAATATACATGGGCTAAAGAGACGGCTGCTGCATGCGATATGAAGTAGCCTGGCCATTGTGACGTATGTAGATGTCATAAAGCGGTGACTGTGTCTACACAGGGAACGACAGGATGAAAGAGGCAGTGAGAGGGGTAACCTCACTACCTCAAGACGGAGGGTGGAGACCTGGGGAGGGGGGAGGCGTAGCACCAGGTGGGTTGCTTGCCAGATCGCAAGACCTGTCCAGGGGAGATGGCATGCTCTGTGTTTTATTCTATGCTTTTGGAGATCAATACCCAGAGGTTCCAGTAGAAACATGGAGTCAAAATGCCAGAATACATTGGATCCGAGGCTAAAAGAACTCCTGGCACACATTTGTCGGTAACTTTCTGCCCAAAAGCTCCTAAATATGGATGATAAAATTATCTGCCCCGCGACGCCGTGGCACATTTGCACCTGGCATGTGCGTTGCTATGGACGGATCCCACCAGTAAGTCATCGCTGTTTGTTGGTCACGAACAGACACAGAGAGAGAGAGAGAGAGAGAGAGAGAGAGAGAGAGAGAGAGAGAGAGAGAGAGAGAGAGAGAGAATCTGAATCTGAATCTTTATTTCGGCCGACGACCCATCATTGTTATAACAGTACAAACGTGTAAAATTGCAATTTTATATATATATATATATATATATATATATATATATATATATATATATATATATATGTATATATATATATATATATATATATATATATATATATATATATATATATATATATATATATACACGAAATTGTTAAGCAGTTCACACTGTACAGTGATCAAAATACAAGTTTAGAATACTCTCAGAGAAGATCACATGAGATCTCTACATTAGAACAGTTACAATCAATAATGTGATAACAAAATTATATCACATCAAGCGAACATTATTTTAGCAACGAGGTTGACGATAATATAGGACAGTGTACAGAGACCGAATAAAACTACGTTGTGAGAATAGAAGGAGTTCCTGACAGGTGATTATTTTAATCATTCACAGGTTACAGGATGGATTACATAGAGTTCTTTCGGTATTTGTTTTATAGCGACGGTTCATACTGTAATATATTAACATTGCAACATCGCGCGTTTTATGTACATCGCTTCCATTTGAGAGAGAGAGAGAGAGAGAGAGAGAGAGAGAGAGAGAGAGAGAGAGAGAGAGAGAGAGAAACTCTGTACTTGAAACATTAAAAAAATGTATAGTTCCGTTTTGGCAAACCGTTTGGTTGACAGCAACGAATCTAAATCTACCTCTATTTTAGGATTGCATTGAGATACACACGTTTAGGAAAATAACACCCCGAACTAAAAGGAAAATAAATAGAAAGTTGTTGAACCACAACAGCCAATAACATCAACACGCGATGACTACAAACACGTTGCTTATTTTGGTCAGTGGTCGAAGCGCCCTATACTGACGTAAGCCTCCTTGTCATAATAATTCTTGTGTTCGATGAACTCTGATGAATGGTGGCTGTATGTGGCTGTCTCTGGCTTGAACCTCACCTTTACTTTGTCAGCCTTCGTTACTTTCATTTCTCGATTTCTCCCGCACCATGCCACCCAAGCATTTACTATCACGGCAGCCTGGTGGTCTCATTTGTCTGTCGTTTTCCCTGTTGGCTTTCGTCAGTGCCCGGTGACCTGGCTTCTCTTGTTGTTACGTTTTGTAAGACGAGTGTTACCAAGGGAGGTAACTCTAGAGACTATTACCGGAGTGGAGAAAATGCGAAAAGTAGCACTGTTAAGGCCTTCGCACACGAGGCAACTCCACTCGGGCAACTCGATTGCTTGCCATACATTGCTTCGTGTGCGATGTCGGTTGAAAGCAACTGGCATTCCAAGCAACTTTCCACGTCACCAGCAACTGAGTTGCTCGTCTTTAAACCTGTTTTAGTTTTGGGGGCAGTGGCGTGCCACTCTCTGTGAATCTACCAATCACCGGGCGACTTTAGAGCCTCGTTCTCGCGTTCTCGCGTTCTCGCGTTCTGGCGACTAGTTGCAAAATTAAATGGTGGACCTGTCTACGCTTCGCACAAAACGCTGTATTTGGGGATACTAGAAACCCATCCAAAGAAAATGTAAGCCATGAACAGCATTAATTTATCAAAGCTGTATGTTGAATGCATCAATAGGTCGTGAAAGCTCCTACATTTTAAAATTGGAAATGCAGGTCGACGCATATCTACACGCCAAAGCATTGTGTACAAAGCTAGTGTTGTCTGATACCACGAATACGATACATTTAAATTGCATCTGTGTTATGAAAATACTCTTCAGATTAAATTGATTAATTAATTGAGGCCCAATCAGCTGCAACAATTCCTGAAAAAATGTTCATGGCTCATTCGAAGGAAAATTCTTGTTGCCTTGAGATCCTCGTTGGGGAGCTCTTGTAGCAGACACGAGTAGGCACCATGCCTTGGTCGTTTTGTCAACCATTCACGAGACCACGATCTTTTTCTCTTTTTACTTTGCTCGGCGATTATAAGTATTGCAGCAGCAGCTGCAACATCATCATTAGATGACGAAGTACTGTCGCCATCATCACTTGAAGTTTCAGTCATGCTAGGTCAAGCCTTCGGGGTAGAGATCAGAGCGTCTTGCGTGCAAGCGCGGGAATTAATACGCTTCCATGAATAGAACGTGGCGAGAGGTGAAAGGTCACAGTGGAAGCGTGTGCGAGCTCAGTGTCCAGCATTGCCTGCCACGATGGCAAGCAACCGGCCGCAAGCAACGTGGCAAGAGACTTTGGTTGCCTCGTGTGCAAAGGCCTTTAGCTGCAAATCACAGATCGTGAAACGTTTCTTGATACCATCAGATGAAATGCTGGTTTTTAACATTCTTGGTTACTTATGCGTATATGACCCATCAACACAGAAAACGAGTACGGTTTACTCGTCGTCTGCAATCGTATATTAAACATTATGTGTCTAATGCGTTCAAAGGCACATGTACATCTGTTTCTGACTCAAGTAATGATATATCTCTCTGTAAGTTTGTAATAGATGTCAAATGTTCAGTCGTTCGCACAGTGTTTGTGAGATAAGATTCGATGGGTTTAGGGAGGGAAATTATTTGGAAAGAAAGAAATAAATTCTAGAGCAGTATAATGAAGTTGCATGAAATGAAAATAGCGTGCACATGTTCTTTAGCCTCAGAAATTACTTCCTTGAATGAAAAATACCTCAAAATTAAGTTTGCAACAGAGGGAGGTCCTAGACCCGGACAACAGTGAGACCCAGGCAAGAGCGTTTGGTGGGTGGAGGGCAGAGGCAGACAAAGGCAGGCAGAGGCAAGCAAGAGCGTTTGGTGGATGGAGGGCAGAGGCAGACAAAGGCAGGCAGAGGCAAGCAAGAGCGTTTGGTGGGTGGAGGGCAGAGGCAGACAAAGGCAGGCAGAGGCAAGCAAGAGCGTATGGTGGGTGGAGGGCAGAGGCAGACAAAGGCAGGCAGAGGTGGGCAAGAAACCCAACCAGCGGAAAGACAGCCGCAGGGTCGATGACGTCTATTAATTAGGCTAAAGACGACAGGGCGTGATTGATAAGACAGACCTGAACACCAGATTCTGATCCTGCGCTCTGCTCTGCTGTCTTGCATGCCTGGCGGCCGTTTTGCACGAATGTTGCCTATCGCTGTCCTCTATCAACAGTCTCTGGCTTGTGAATCAGATAACGATGGACAGCGATCTTTTTTTGCTGCAGGGTTGGTCATACTGCTTAGTCGTAGTTTTAAAGTGGGTTATGTGGCCAGACATTTTGCAAAATCATCCTCATCCGCCTCTGTCTCTTTGTCTCTCTTTTCGTTCTCTGTGGCGCTGTCTCCTGCCACCTCCATAATTTCCCCTCTCTCTTTGTATCTGTCTCTTTGTCGCTCGTTTTCCCCTATGTTACTTTCTCTTTGTCACTGTATCTGCCTGCCTGCCTGCCTTTCTCTCTCTTCTCTTTCTCTTCTCTTTCTCTTCTCTCTCTCTCTCTCTCTCTCTCTCTCTCTCTCTCTGACACACACACACACACAAACGCGCGCGCGCGCGCGTTCGCGCTAACGCACGCACGCACGCGTTCGCGCGCGCGCACGCACGCACGCGCAATCACATACACACACACACACGCACGCACACTCACGCACACACACACACACACACACACACACACACTCACGCACATTCACACACATACACAAACACGCACATACACACTCATACACACACATACACACACATACACACACATACACACACATACACATACACACACATACACACACATACACATACACACACATACAGACACATACACACACACACACTCACACATACACAGACACACACACATACACAGTCACACATACACAAACATACACACTCACATTCACACACACACACACACATACACACACACACACGTTCACACATACACAGACACACACATACACACGCATACACACACACACACACACACACACACACACACACACACACACACACACACACACACACACACACACAAACACTTGAACTCGTAATCAATCGCACGGGTTCACGTCATGGTTGATGTGCCAAGAAAGGAATCTACTTTATTAAAATCTGATTGATTGTTTCGCCGTTGTCATATCTATGTTACCTTGGGGATTAATGGTGATATATCAATAATGTTACCATAGCTTTTCGATAGCTGTCTACACCATGGGCGTTGTGTCTGTCGCGGCTCTGGCCCAGTAGCTTGAGCGCTCGTGTGCGCTCTCTTGTGGCGCGCTGCGGCGCCGCTCCGCGCGGCTCGGGTCCTAGCTAGTGGCAACGTGGGGCGAGGTACTTAACTGACATTGCCTCTCCCCACCCAGGAGTTAAACCGGGCACCTGCGAGGACAGTGATGGCTTGCTCAGATACGATCGACCCTCAATTTGGCCGCGAGCGGGCATCGGGTCGGGTTACTGCTCGGAGAGTGGAGATGTTGCTGGTGCTGCGCGCGTCCTCTGAAGTCCCACCAAGTGGAGATGTTGCTGGTGCTGCGCGCGTCCTCTGAAGTCCCACCAAGTGGAGATGTTGCTGGTGCTGCGCGTCCTCTGAAGTCCCACCAAGCAACAGTTCTGGTGTTAGGGTTGGGGTACACAGACCGACCCTTTGTTTTCCTGTCTACTACAACAAAATTGTTTCATAGTGAAAAAAGAAATGAAAAAAGATAGAAAAGAAATAAAAGGTAAATATTAAATTGCGTGCTGTCCCCTCCTCCCAATGAGTATTGTTAAAGTAATAAA
>JAWQFJ010002427.1:165000-180000 GCA_034096865.1 Theodoxus fluviatilis
CTGATAGGGAGGCATCTTGACAATGTGGCGCCTGACATCTCAGCAATACAGTGCTGGAGGAGTCTGGCTGAATGAATCTTATGTATCTTCCTGAAGCTGTTATTCTTCCCACATCGATTAATTCAGCACATCAAACCTTTCACAAGAGTGCACATGCCCCTTAAAATGTGTGGCACGTTGTGTTTCAAAAATACTGCTATCTTCTCAAGGAATATGTTGTCTTGGTGTTGTGACAAACCTTACTTTCTCTAGTGATGTAAGGTACCATGTGACTTGCACAAAGCTGTAATTTCCCCTTAACTGTCGTGCTGCAGACGAACTTGCAAGATGCATTATAGGTTTTTGGATAACATTGGACGACTGTTGTACAGTAAGATCTCCAAGAGCTTTAAATTTTCTCTCGGTTAAGTTCAACACGTTATGATTTTCATACCATTGGCTGTCCCTGCAGTTGCGTGCGTATAAGGGGAACCTCATAAGAAAGCAATTTTCTCTTAAAGTGTCTGACACATGTCGAAGCAAGGGTATATTTTTCCTGAAGAGGTCCGAAACTGTGTGATCACCTCACAACTACAAGTATAATTTCCTGGAAGACCCCTGTACGATGAGTACATCACCAGACGGTAATTGTTACCCTCGATTTGCAGAGATCAAGAGTAGAATGTCGAGACACCCTGACATGGTCTTCCATGCCCTGGCTGGCGATAAAGAAATGTTGATGCACACTCTAGTGTCTGTTCTCAGCAGCGTTGTCGAACGTTGTAAAGAAACAGCGGCCGCACAAACCCAATCAAAGTCGAAGAGAGTATGTCATATCGAGATGACAGTTAAATCTGTGAGATTTGCACTATAAAATACCAAACATGTCAACACAACATATAATACTATAAGATAAAAGGAGTAGTATGCATTGCAATATTCACGACAACCTATAATTTGCAAACCTTCTCAAATCCATTTGAACGTTTTGTAGGACTCCTAACAGGCGTGCATAAGTGCTGCCATAGATTCCAGTGCCATTAGAGTTACCCATGGGAATCTTTCTTTGAACTCATCACGCAGCCGCATGCCGACAAATGAGCGAACATCATTTGAAGGGATGAAAGATTTCTCGTTCGTTGGGTGACGAAAACCAGGGCTGAGGATCACATCGCCATTCTCGCCCCGCGTCTCAGCTGAACCAAAAGGTCATGGTTAATAACAGAGCTTGAAAGAAGATATTGCATGAGCTATACATCTACATCAAAAAGCAGCGGGACATAAACTGCTTGTAACCCACGAGGCTGTCTGACATTCTTGCTTTCTGTATTGGATGAGAGGGTACTTCATCCCAGGTTGCTGTGACCCTCTTAACTACTATGGACGAGACATGATTTCTCTTTCATCACATTTTCGTTTGCAGAGTATCGTTGAAGGAAGAATTCTGCCCTCTTGCTCGGAAATGTTATCTGCAGTTTGTAAACATTTTTCTTCCACAAAAGATACTGAACTGTTCAGCGGCTGATCATGGAAGTAATCTTTGAATTTTAACATGTAACAAAAATCCACGTCTGATGAATAGAGGACTATCAACGCTTGCACGAATATGTTGATTCCAAATGGCTGACAATTACTAATGCCGTAATTTCCCGGGCAGAGTTTCACCGTTAACATTTCGCCTCAAGTCAATTTACGTTGCATCAGAAGAGGGGAGGGGAGACTAATGCTGCCAGCGCTGTTTAAATGCTATTCAATATCGACGGGAACCTTTTTAAACATCGAAACTCGATACCAACAGTAGGATGGTGAAGTTTCTTAACACGATGCCTCGTCAGCAACAACGCTTGAATATCTTTCTCTACTTGTCAGACCTTAGAGTCCTGGCAACAGGGTTTCGTTGTTTGATCGTCTGCTGCGGCGCTGTTCTGCGAGTAATTAACGTTGATAACAATACATTCTTTAATTACGACTTTGACAGTGATTTTAGGAAATTTATCGTAAATACTGAAAGCTGTAATTTTTGAGTGGTTGACAACTCAAATCCAACGTGTAGATAATAATTACTTACTTTCTGAACAATGTACAGGCACAGATGCAACAGAGTGAACAAAGTTGTCTGGCCCACACTGCAAACTCTTAATGAAAAGACATTCCACACACAGATTAAGGCCGTCACTGGTGGGCACCTGAGCTATGATATCAGGGTCTCTGCAGCTGGTAGAGTGATCGTGACCCAAAGAACCATTTGTCTTTAGACTCCAATTATGTAAATCCTCACGCAGAGTAGAAGGCTTGTCTGTACAGTAAGGAGGAAACGGTTTCTTGCGTACTATTACAGAGTTCAAGGAGGCGTTCAGCCTGTTTGACAAGGATGGGGACGGCACCATCACCACCAAGGAGCTGGGCACAGTGATGAGGTCTCTTGGCCAGAACCCCACAGAGGCAGAGCTGCAGGACATGATCAACGAGGTCGACGCTGACGGTAATCTCTCTCTCTCTCTCTCTCTCTCTCTCTCTCTCTCTCTCTCTCTCTCTCTCTCTCTCTCTCTCTCTCTTCCCTCTCCCCCTCTCTCCTCTGTAGCAATGTACATCCACTAAGCGATACATTTTCTGCTGTTGACTGCATGTTATCAACCTTTCACCTTGTGAGCTCTTATTTTGAATTGTAAAGGTAGGTCAGCCCAAATACAATAAAAAGTCAAAATCTTTATTTCTCTCTGGAACACCTGGCTAAAGGTGAATGATTTGTTGTCAATGGCTGAACTGATTGACGAACCTACGCGTTTTGCTGGTCGATGATTAACCCTAGGAGTGCCACAGTTAAAAAAATCGACAGCGACGGTGAAGTGTCACAGTCCAAATTTTCGGCCACTTGGTGCAGTTCTATCTCCACGTGTGGAAAAGATATACATGTATTCTGGTTGCGCGTCCTTCGCGCTGTGTGGGTCTGAGGCTCGGTGGTCGCCAGCCCCTGCCCACCTCATACGCTAAATCCTTCTTCACAGCGCGTTTGTGATCTGCCCCAGAAGTTCGGCCATAGGTGGTGCTTAGTAGCGTGTCTTTGCAAGGTAGTTGCCAAATACAATAATTTCCTGGTTGCAGGATAGACTGAATTCCAGCTAACTGTGGCACTGATACTCACAAACTCTTACTTGGTGCTGCGTTCATATGATCATCCAGTCCAAATTTTGTTAATTATTTGCCATCGATTTCGTTGACAATCGACGATTGCGAATCTCCGTCAGCACAAAGGGAGCTAAATAAGCATTGGACATGGAGTACGTACGAAGAGAAGGGGCGCTGTGGTATTCATCCAACGCGATCGATGCCAACACAGGCAAACTGGTTTCAGGGAAAAAGTCAGTCGCGGTTTCGGTGGAGTGATGTAAAGCAATCAAGTGTCCACTTGACCTTGCCCAAGGCGCCATTTATACTGCGGGTAATGTTCATCAAGCAGGCGTCTCTAGTTCTGGACATTTTTATGAGGCCTGGAGAATTCACTTACGCGTTTCACCACTTGCCCATGGAGCAATGGTGGGTCTGGCGATATGGTTCCCTTCTCTGTAATCGATCATCTGGTGCCAGTCGCCAGCGTTTTTGGCAGGGCACAATCGATGCTTACCCACTTAGTGCAGGCTTGTAATGGCAGAGTACTTGTGTGCGGGAATGGAGGCATCCATCATAACCAGCTCAAATTGGATTGACTGCAAATAAAGAAATGAGCTCCCGCTACGGGCTGTAAAGGGCTTTGTTGTCCTGTGGATTTTCTAATTGTTGGAAGGGGAAGAGGTTGTGCGATAATTCGTAACCTCATCGGGATGGAAAGAGGAAATCGCTTTTCACAGTTTTGATGAGATGGGACATGCGAATTATTGTTAAATCATGAAATTATCATGTATAGACAGACAGTGAGGACGTTGTGCGGCTACTTGTCGTTCAGATAATGTACGCATTGGCCTCTACGAAATGACTTCGAGGCAAGAGTGGAGATTGCAGACACCGCATGTTACGATGTACATTCGTTACCTTGTTTAAGAAAGAACTCTCATAAAAAGGGGTTTCCTAACGCTTTAGATCGTTCTGCATGCCGAAGGGTCCAGCAAGTGCGTTCCGTGAGAATGGATCAGCAAACCAAAGCAAGGAAGTAATTAGTCTTTGTAAAGGACCGGGGGTTGGAGGCGTTGAGAAGGGGGTTGGGGGTTGGGGGTGAGAATCAGTACTTGGGATTGAGCTCCTTTCGAAGCAATGATTGTAGAAATGTATGTATTACGCATAATGAGTGTAATCAGATATGCGGAGAGCTACCTCTTGCATGAACCATGACCAGAAGTAAACCTGCTAGTTATCAGCGTTAGACACGAATGTTGTCACGGAAAAGATATCCTTGAGGGATTTAAAGCACTTCTTCGGCTAATTTGAACAGCTTGCCGTGTGTTACCATGATATCTTTTGGCACTGCTTAGCACATTCGTCTTTTAAAACCCTTTTCTCGAACGAATCATTCTGTTTGATGAACACAACGGGGAAATTCATCTCACTGAAAAGCACGCCTTGCAGGGTTTTCCTGGGGCGGGTTTCAAAATAGGTAGTCGATCTTGGTCGCAAGATCTTGCTTCGCAGTAAGAGCTAGCTAAAAAAGAAACTACCCAACGTGACGAAGTAATGCGCATGCGTAGACGTCACGACAAGAGGTGAACTAGCCGCATTTCAATGGCCGACGTGTTGCCGGTTCATTCAGAAAACGCTCTATTTCGAGATACTAGCAACCCATCCAAAGAAAATAGAAGCCATGCACAGCATTAATTTATCAAAGGTGTATGTTGAATGCATTAACAGATCGTGAAACCTCCTACAGTTTACACATCGAATGCAGGTCAACGCATCTACGCCGAACTTTTGTCTCGAATCTTAAAAGCTAGGCACCTCTCAAGCTGCCTCGCTCAATCTACGCTCGTCTTCGATTGGCTCGCTAGCAAGCAAAGAATGAAACTGCCCATTCGGCGAGATCTACGTAGATCTACCGAGATCTTCGCATTTTGAAACCCGCCCCTGCTACTGGAGTTACACGCTAGTGGTGTTGTCCAAGCAGGCAATATAATTTGAGCCACCCCTTACAGATTCGCCGGACACAACATCTTTTGTAACTTTTTTCTTGGCAAATTTGTCACCAAAGGACACCGTAGGATTTGGAGTGGGAGTGTTCACACCTGCCTTTGAGAACTCTTTAAGTCAAAGCAAAATTGACAAAAAGGACTCAAAATTTGCATCTGCATACTGGAAGTAGTGATGGAAACATTGCTACTGATATTGGGAGGACCATGTGCAGAAGTAAAGGTAAAGGTGCTGTTCTTAATGCTTCGACTTTCCACCCATTGATGGCTGCTCCGACCGCACACGTGCGCCCCTTGGTCAACGGGCTACTCAATTTCTCACTCTACAACCCTCTCAGCTCCCTGGGGAGCATGCAACAAGGCTGCAATTGAACGCCCCAAAGTTAGCTTTCACAGTTTTTCCATCTCAGCCCTCACAGGTACCCGTTTTACTCCTGGGTGGGGAGTGCGCTAATGCCTTTTCGCACGTCTGTTGACAAGTTCCAAAGAGGAGCCTCGGCACGCCGTGTCCGGTTGTGCAATCCGTGCCTGGTACAGCGGCAGTTCTTGTGGTCTAGATTTTCTTGACTGGCTGTCTCTTGGGCAGCGGAACGGCTCACTACAGACTGGGGACAGATGGGACACGACACTACGATGGACGTGTGCCCATCGTCCAGTTCCCTACATGCCGGGTAACAGTTGCAGCTGTGCCGTCTTAATCTCGTAGAGAAGGGCGAAGGAAGCGTCACATCTGCCGGCGGTCGCTGTCAGTGCGCCCCTAACCTCGATACTCTCCTCTGAGCCGCCACGTCGCGTAGTGAAGGAGTTAAGGCAGATTTTGCTGTGCGGAAATTTGCTTAGTCATTTTGATGCAGGTAGTGGAACAACAAATATACTAGCAAAGATGTGTTGTGACCATTATGAGAAAAGTGGATTACGTTAATATTTGAGTTGTGATCCACTCTCCTGTATGTATCAAGATAGAAAGTGCAATAAGGGAGAGAAAAATTCAGTCTGCGTTGATATGATAAACTTGAATGTATTTCTGGAGACAATGCATTGTCGTCTGCCTATATATATATATATCGCCAGTATAGACATGTACCACTCTCAGTAATATCAATCTTACAGTCTAAGTGTAAACTGTCTGAACGCCTTTCAATGATGTAGATAACTTTAAAAGGTTTTGCTTTGCTTTACAGTTTTTACGCTTCACCCTACATAGGAGTATACAATTGTATCACAAAACTGAAATTCTAAATGGACAGGTCCCATTATGTAATTGTTGTCAGTATATCTCAACTTCAATGAGAACACAATTCAGCAAAGTAGTCACTCCCTGCAAAACAATAGTTAACGGTATGATTGAAACAGTTCATATATCTGTATTATGATTTTTAATTGTGAACATGCACTTAGATTTTCTACAGGTTTTAATGGCTTGTATGGATGTCAGGTACATGAAGCTGATCAAAGCTCAACATTCCAAGCTATTCATATATCCGTCGCGTATGATTTATAGTTTTTAGTACAGAAATTTCTCGCTAATCGACCGACTCTTAACAGGAGAAAATGCAGTCCTTGTTTCGACCGGTATATTCCCACCTCTGTGGGTCGGGGGTAAGAATAGACTCACTGTGTTTCCCCGCGCAATTCGTAAAAGATAAATAGATAGAAAATGCCGTCTTGTCTTGTTTAGACTCCTATATGTGCAATGCTACAGAAAAACGGGTCGTCCAAAGAAGCGCTACGAGGACTGCATCAAAGACAGCCTGAAGAACTGTGCCATCTCTGCAAGAGAGCTGGAGTCCTGCGCTGAAGTCAGAGTGGGCTGGCGTGCTGTGACGCAGGGAACCTTCGCTTCCTGCCAGAAGAGTCTGCGGGAGAGAATGACCACTGCCAGGGAGCGAAGGAAAGCCTCTGTCTCTGCGCCAGCCGCTGCGTCACTCCACTGCCCAAGATGTCCCCGGTGTGTGCCTCCAGAACTGGACTGGTCAGCCACACCCTGACCCACGAGCGAAGACAGCACAACAGATGACATAATCGGATCGATGGTCTGCTAACAAATCCAACCTGCACCAGTGTACTAGGTAGTCAAATACCTTGCATAATCTTCACAAACCCTGATGGGCCGTGAAGCGTATCCATCCGGTAGCAACTGCAATCACGGTTATCACTCTGACGTCCATACAAAAATGCAGGTGTGACTTATTCAAATGGCAGGATTTGCTCGAAGCGTGACGCTCTAGCCCGTGTCAAGGCCGAATTAGGACTCATCCTGACAGTTTGGAAACACATAAGCCATCGTTCACAACAATATCATAAGTATTGATGAATGTCCTAACTACTGCAAACAAATATGCTGATAAGAAGTTCTATGCAAAAAAAAAGGTGGCTAGCCCGGAACTGCTGGAGGTCTCGCTTGTTTCGGACTAGCATATGAACTGTTTCAATGTTGTCAGCATTGTGAAGGCCCCTTACCTCTGAACCATAGAGCAAAGTGGGCTGTGCCTGTGCGTGGAAAAGCTTCAAGAGCACTTTTGGATCGAATGTGTTCAGACTCCACGTAGCCTGTGGGCTCTGTGGCCGAGTGGTCAGCGCGCTGGACCTGCAGTCGCTTGCAACTAGCGGGTGCGGTGTTCGAAGCTGCGCGGATTCTAGAGTTGCATCCTTGAGCAAAGTGCTTGGCTCATATTGCTTCTCCCCACCCAGGAGTAAAACGGGTACCTGTGAGGGCTGAGTTGGAAAAGTGTGAAAGATAACTTAGGCGCGTTCATCTGCAGCCTGGTTGCATGCTCCCCAGGGAGTTGAAATGGTGTTGGAGTGATATAAAGAGGTAGCCCGATTACCAGGGGGTAAATGTGTGCGGTTGGAAAAGTCGCTATATAAAAAAGCACCTTCACCTTTACCTGGAAAATCTGAACAGCCTTTTGTTTTCTCCTAGCAGCTAGATCTTCAGTGCAAGCATTCCTGGATAACCCCGAGGAGCAATATGTACCGAGGTGCGTGTATTTGTTGACTACTTTATTGAGAAATCATTTTTCGCCCTGCGCTACATGTAGATGTCCACCCCTACATAAAACCCCCCATTAATTTTGTCTTTTCTCTGGTGATGTTGAGACCTAATGATCTGCACACACCGGTTATCTAGTGTTGTAGCCTAGAAAGAGTAGTAGAGAGATGGATAACGTCATCGGTGAAGAAGAGGAAGTAAAGTTCTCTGCTGGATGCCATGTTTACCATGCATGCGGACATTGCCAACTACAGAAGTCATGAAAAGAGCAAATATCATCGGGCTCTCAATGGATCCCTGCTTCACGCCGACTGGGCAATCGATGAAGCCTGATAGTGTCCAGTTATGTCTGACACATGATTGAACAAGAACATACGTGGATTTCAGCATTCTGACAAATTCAGTTGAAAGCCCTGCAGCATCAAAGGCATGCCAGAGTAGTTTCCGGTTCGCAGAATGAAACACGTTCTCAAAATCTACGAAGGCCACGACCAACTTCCCACGACGTTTGCCATAAATGTGCATGAGGATCATGGAGTACAACGTGAAAATATGGTCAGTTATTGAGTGCTCAAGCCTGAAGGCCGCCTTTTCGTCATAGACTTAGGCTTCTTGCCCAGAGGCGCACAGTGCGCGTCAAGATCAAAGAAATATCTTGCCAGAAGTGCTTAGCAAGTATATATTTTGATAGTTATTCTGATCTGTTCGAGATCCATTTGTGAACAAGGGGATAATGACAGACCGGGACCATTCTTTGGAAAAGACTGTGTCTCGAAAAGGGCATTAAACAGCTTTGTCAAGAAGGGTCCTACCACGTTTCTAGCCACGTTGAAACACTCGCTTGGGACATCGTCACGGCCTGGCGACTTTACAGGTTTGATTTTGTGTGTGGCCAACGTTGACTTATCGAGGAATATGACATCATCAAGTTCGCCGACTCTGTAAAACGTGCCCGCCATCATTGGTATCACCTCTGTAAACAACTGATTCGGAATTTCCATCTCAATTTCGATGGAACAGAGCTTCAAAATGATTTTCACATATACTTATATCGATATCTACATAAGGAGGTGGTCTGCATGTTGCTTGTCTCACCAAAAACCAGAATTTACGAGGTCTCGCATGCTGTCTAGGAAAACACTCCGATAGAAACAAAGATAACTTCTATTCTTCTCTCGGATGCTGTAATCATAAGCTTACCCTGCGCTATTATAGCTTTCTTTGTGAATATTGATAATCTGTTCTCTTTATTTCATTAGAGCATTTATCGTTTTTATTTTTGCACACGTGTTGCGAAAACTGAAGAGTATGGGCATTTCTATGGAGCACACTTGCTTAGCTAGCGTCCCATAAACCTGCGAAGTTTATCTCTATCTTGGAACGAATCTCAAAAGCAAGTCGGAGAGCCAATGGTGATCTCCAGAGGCTTGCGTTTGCTTTCAACGTGGTCAGCAACGACTAAATCAACTCAGCAGTTGATGTGAAAGGAAGGAGAGAGAGAGAGAGAGAGAGAGAGAGAGAGAGAGAGAGAGAGACAGAGAGAGACAGAGAGAGACAGAGAGAGACAGAGAGACACAGAGAGAGAGAGAGAGAGGGGGGGGGGGGAGGGCGAGCTGTCCACACTCGTGGCAGAACTGGTCGGCCTTACACAATGGGCGGACAAACATATACTGCGTGAATAAATGGCACCCATAGGTTCGTAGATGTGGTGTGGGAGGAAGGGGAGACAGAAACGTGAGGTAAGAGCTGGAGAAAGAGGGGGCCTTGATCCATTCCACCCATGGACCCGAGGACATGAATAGCGAATGCTTCTCTCCAGCACCTAGGTCTTATCAACTTTGGCAACAGTTGTAAGGCAGCACCCTGATGAGTCGCTAGGAGAGTGTGGCTTGATCCCTAGAGATCTGCCTAGGACAGAACCGATGCGGCAGAGGGGAATGCAATGTTTATGACCCCTGACTCCTTGGCTATCCATCATGGTGGCCTGAACAGTCAGGGGAGGGAATTCAGTGAGGAAAAACACTGGAAGTTCGATGCCTGTCCTCGCACAGTCTACAGAAAAACTCTGTTATCGGTAACTCACACTGGCAGACTGACACGGTGTCACGGTATCAAGAACGGGTAAACTGAATCAATATTTTGCGTGAAAATTTGCTTGCCGTGAGCTGTTGCAACCTGCACGCTTTTCCTCGAAGCAGAACTGCTTCAACAGTAGGCCTATGCTCCCAGGAAACGTATCTCCCGGACAGTTCTGCTTTACCTCGAGGAGTCTGTAGGCTGTTGCTCTATTCATCAGGCACGAGGAAGTTTCTATTTAATATTCACCACGAAGAAATCATATCGGCAGTAACATTTAACCACAGCGAGCTACCTTAAGTTTCACGGATGGTGCATGACTTCCAGAGAGCGTCCCAACCACAGAGCAGATCTATTCATACAACGGCGGCAGAACGGCGTATTTCATCCAGTTTCATCCATGCGATCTCATGTGCCCAATTCACCTCTGTAATGCGGAACTCTTATCGAGTGAACACCTTTCTCCCCTCTCCCCCCCCCCTCTCCCCTCCCTCTCCCCCTCTCCCCCCCCCCCTCTCCCTCCCCCCCCCCCCCCCTGGCCACAGGGCCTTGGAGCGCAGCAGCTTCGCGTCAGTGCGGAGCATCGATCGTGCAGAGCGTGCGGCCCGTCCCCTGCACTCCTTGGTTTCCTCCTCACGTCTCCTGTCCCCAGTGGCTCCGTCTGGAGCAGTTTTCCCCCATCAACTGTACGACCGCTCCATTTCGCTTGCGCAATCCAATCCAACGCTGACTCCCAAAATGCAGCCCGGGGACCCGACCCGGCCCTAGGGGGAGGTCTGCACGTTGTTTGTCTGCCATCCCTGCCTCGACACCGCCTACGTGCACGAAGTTCCCGAGCATGAAAGTCAAGATGAACTAAGTCGTGATCACTTTTTTTTCTTACGCACGTGGTGGCTTTTGGCTGTGATTGCAGAGAAAATGAATCAGTGTGGTTTTAGCCGTCCTGTGCAAGAGCACTACTGGTGCTGGTCAATTGGGGATGAGAAGAGTGATAAGAGAGAAAGAAGGGGTGGATGGAAAGAGAAAAGAATGAAGGAAAAAACTTGAAGGCATAATTGAGATAACTGTTGCATTCGTATGCAAGTGTGTTTGTTTAGGTGCAGATATTTTGTTCCTTTACGAATAATTTCCGCTACATTTAATTTGTTTTTATTTTTCATCTGCAGTCTATATACTCTATGAATTGTTCTCACCGTAAAAGCGCGAGTGTTTTTTAATGTCTCTTCATTTAATAATTCCTTACCTCTCTTCCTTGGCACTCAACTTCTCAGAACACGGTGCTCCTCTCTGGTGTTGCTCTTCTCTCTCTCTCTCTCTCTCTCTCTCTCTCTCTCTCTCTCTCTACCTATCTCTCTCTGTCTCTCTCTCTGTCTCTCTCTCTCTGTCTCTCTCTCTGTCTCTCTCTCTGTCTCTCTCTCTATCTGTCTCTCTATCTCTCTCTCTCTCTCTCTCTCTCTCTCTCTCACACACACACACACACACACGCGCGCGCGCGCGCGCGCGCATACACATTCACTCACAGAGCACGTACACACACAAATACGCTCGCACGCACACACTCATACACGCACACATATTCACTCACAGAGCACGTACACACACAAATACGCACGCACACACAGACACTGATACTTGTCGTGATGCAAGCGAACTCTTCACTGCAAGGCACCCTTCTTCATGTGCATGAGCTCTTTAATCCAGACATATTTTCTCTTTGAAGCATCGTATTCACGTGTTTCATATGTAGGATGCTTAGGGATTACGGACAACTGTGGAATGAGAAACGTGTGAGAGTTGTGTTCTATGCACCCATGAAATTAATATCTTCCATTCAAACAATATTTTCTTCTATGTGTTATCGCTCTGGTTAGCCTTCCAAAATACTACATTTTTGTGTGCATCTTTTCAGGGAATGGAACGATTGATTTCCCCGAGTTTTTGACCATGATGGCCAGAAAAATGAAAGAAACCGATTCGGACGAGGAGCTTAGGGAGGCCTTCAAGGTGTTCGACAAGGACGGCAACGGTTACATCAGCGCTGCTGAGCTCAGACACGTCATGACCAACCTTGGGGAGAAGCTGACAGACGAGGAGGTGGACGAGATGATCAGGGAGGCGGACATCGACGGCGATGGACAGGTCAACTACGAAGGTGAAGTTGACAGGATTTAGAGTTCAATGACGTGTGACCGCCCCTCCCAAACTGAGTCGGGTCGATGCCTTCGGTGATTTTCATGTTATTTCTCGTCACAAACTGCAATGCATTTCCTTCAAAGTGGTTTTAAAAATCTTTTAAGTATATGCAGTTCTTGAAGATGTATTCATGATTGAAGAAAAAGGATTTATAAATGTGCAGATAAGACTTTGCCAGCAACTAAAGTTTACAGAGATTGGACATTTTCATTGGCCTCTATTTGGAAGGAACACCCTGAGCTGCCGATGAAAATGTACCGCACGTACAGGTGAAAGTTTCCCATTCACAGTGGTGTCACTCTCTTAACGATTTTGTTTGCAAGTAAGGCAGAAACAGGAGGATGACGACGTAGACGTTCATGCAATAGAAACAGGGAGCGGGTTATTTGTGTGATTTTGTAAATAACCGAAAATGAGTTCATGGTCTTCCAAAAGACATAAAAAAGAAACCATTTATCGGTGGATTTGAAACTGAAACTTACAAAATAAATGCAGCAATGGGTCAACCGTCTGAATCGAGTAAAACCTCAAATTACGCAAGTGACCTCCACTGGATAAAATCCTGCTGCATCTCAACTTGGCCGAAGCGTCAAATCGACTCATTTAGGAAGAACTGGTCACTAAACATGTTTCTCAGCTACGAAAAGCGTGTATACATCAGTATTGTAAGATGCAGCCATAGTATAACAATGGAATTAGGGACAAAAAGGAAGGTAAGAGAAGATGATTATCTGTGTCATGCAAATTGCCCATTACACAGTGGTAGTTCACAATGATTATTTGCTTAGACTAGTGTACTGACCTGTTGTCATGTTCAGCAAGGAAGATACACGGGAGGAGAAGCATTCAACTGAGGGCGCAACTTCCAGCTTGACTAACATGGAGTACAATTCTGAGTTCTTTTGAATGTTGTCAAAACTCAGGGTTTATGTTTTTATGAGAACACCATAGTTTAAAAGTAGTTTCTGTCAGGATTATGCGTTGTTGTAGCTCACGGGGATTTTAAAAATTGGGAACAATGAACACAAAAGATTCGAGAGGTTTGCCAGCTTACATTAATGTCAACAGTTAATGTCAAAATGAAAGAAACAAAGACACATGTTTTATTCAGGCATATCAAAATCTCCTTATTTGTGCTTATCGTGATCTTTCTCGAAGATGATGAAGCCGCTGCTCAGAGTTCGCCTTTTATTCCTTAAGAGAAAACGACTGTAAATGAAAGGCCATTGGTTGGCCTCTGTCATTCAGCGAGAACGCCAACTGCGTTACAATGGAATGCTTATCTCATGAGACTGAAGCTCGCAGCTGAGTAGGGTTTCCATGTAGATGTTGCACTCTTCTCTTGTTGTGCGGGGGTTCTCTTGGCTTGTGCTGGGAAATCGAAGTGAAAACACTGGTGGTCGTTTTCGATAAATTTTATTCACGCACTGATCGCTACACAGTGGTGAAAATCAGCCAACAGTAATTCGTCGTCGTACTCGCTTCACTCTACGCACAGTGTCGCAGAGGACTCGCTTCATACAAAGTTAAGCTCTCACCTTAACTCTGTCGCATCTGCTGCTCGTGTCTGACTCGTGTCTCAGTCGTGTCTCTCTCTCTCTCTCTCTTTTTCGCTCCTTATTTACATAACCCCAGGTTCCAGATCTTTCGTGAATGAAGCGGCACACTCTCTAAAAGTTCGAGCTGAAAATCGACTGACGTCACGTGACACAACAAGACAATTTTAGCCTAACTCGATCGCAAGTCAGGGCTATGACCTGACCGATGTACAAAAATCAACCGTGCCGCGAGTCTCCCATATGATCCAGATTCTTCATAAGATAGAGGCTGGGGCTGTGGACATGAAAGACAAACGACTGCGGGGAGTTCCCAAAGCGAGGGAACGAGAGATCATGTGTAGGCCTGTATAATTCAATAATTCACGAGCGCACCACGACCATTCGCCCATCCCCAGTGAAAACCGGGTGTGTCGTCCTTATTGATCTCACGGACCGGTCCTCGGTTGGGGCTGTCGCCATGGACCCTGCCTTCATCAATGATGAATGCAGGTGCTGCGTGGCTGGCCAGACCTTTTGATGGTCGTTGATGATAAACAAACTGCCCTCGTCCCCGATGGTCTACCATCCGTGTAGCTTGGCCACGAAGGAGGGACGTGTTCACGGCTTGTGTCACTTTGTCCCCACTGACTCCTTTCAAGGCCACACTAGTACTTGTGTAATTCTTGCTCTTCTTCCTTACGTCACTTGTCAGAGTACAGATGTAAGACTTATTTTAAGTAAGGGTGGGATGAGGTAGGGGGTGGAGTAAAGTGGAGTTGGATGACCACAACAAAGCGATCTATTAGGGAAATACCAAGTGAACATGTACTGCATCTTGTAAGTATCGTAGTGTCGCTGTTAGATACACAGGATAATTTTTATCCTCCTCGTCACCGGCTCAAATATGGTGGAAAATTTTGACATGAAGAGAAAACACGAGAAACGCAATGCCTGCAGCCAAAAGAACAATTTTACTGTGAAAACACTTTGGGGTTGGAAGATGTGCGAGGCGCAGTGCCGTGGTTCTATCTCTGGGAGGGGAAAGATTTGGGTTTATCTAAATATCCTAAGTATGCAAGAACACGTCACAGTGCACTGGACTATAAAGAAT
>JAWQFJ010002428.1:0-32500 GCA_034096865.1 Theodoxus fluviatilis
AACATTTACTACTATCTATCTCCCATGCCACAGCACTTAGCCCCAGCGGAGTGAGGCCTGTTGCTGCAGCAAAACATTTACTACTATCTATCTCCCGTGCCACAGCGCTAACCCTCAGCTGAGTCTGTAGTCCCACGCAGCGAGATGTAGTCCTTAGCTTTGTCAACATTAATTCATTTTCACATGCATAATTCTAAACAAATAACAATTTCCCTAACCTCAATTTTGGTCTACCTCCTTGTAAATCGAAGATCCCGCTAGATGCCTAGTAAAATTACTTCTATTCGTTTTCATTCGCGGCATTTCCCGCGTCAGGCGGCCCGAACAAAGGAGAGAGAAAAAAGAAGCTCGCTTGTCTTTTATTCACTCGCCTCAACTGAAGTAACGTTGCAATGTCGCCTCCTTCTTCGGCGTTCAAGTCTGAACCCCTAATTTAATATGTCTAGCTGCTTTTAGACAAGAAAGGCCAACGAGGTAAGATGATTTCATTAACTTTGTTGTGTTTTAGAACTTTTCAGAGATGCATGTTGTAGAATGAGAATTGTGATTTCGCCTCATGGGTGCAAACCCACTCCTCGTAGTCGGACAATGGAATCTCATTTTGTGAACTTTATATGACTTTGACTAGTGTCGTGATGTCAAACCACAGAAAGGGAAATAGTTTAGACATATATTGTATGATGAATGTAAAACATGCCTTTGATTTGATTTCATTTGATTGTATGCAATTCACCCAAATGCGACTTAAAATGATTGTCACGTGTGTTTTTTCTTTGGCACTGTTGAAAGGTAGTTGAACCCCAGTGCCAAGCCTGATTAGATAGCCATGTGATTTTCAATCATAACATTTCTTTAATTTTAGTTTGCAATTTTATTCACTTTTCCACCCGCTAATGGATGGGTTATTGTCTTTATGTTCGCAGTTTTTACGGCACTGTAAGAGATGAACAATAAACTATGAGTCACCTTACACCCGTCTCAACGTTGCGTCTGAGAGCAGTCACAGTAAAAACTCGATGCCTCGCCTCGAGTGCCGTCCATCAGTGACATCGTCCAGCATGCAGTTCGCCCCTGGTCATCGTCCAGCCTGCAGTCTCGCCCTGGTCATCGTCCAGCCTGCAGTTCGCCCCTGGTCATCGTCCAGCCTGCAGTTTCGCCCTGGTCATCGTCCAGCCTGCAGTTCGCCCCTGGTCATCGTCCAGCCTGCAGTTTCGCCCTGGTCATCGTCCAGCCTGCAGTTTCGCCCTGGTCATCGTCCAGCCTGCAGTTCGCCCCTGGTCATCGTCCAGCCTGCAGTTCGCCCCTGGTCATCGTCCAGCCTGCAGTTTCGCCCTGGTCATCGTCCAGCCTGCAGTTTCGCCCTGGTCATCGTCCAGCCTGCAGTTCGCCCTGGTCATCGTCCAGCCTGCAGTTCGCCCTGGTCATCGTCCAGCCTGCAGTCTCGCCCTGGTCATCGTCCAGCTTGCAGTTTCGCCCTGGTCATCGTCCAGCCTGCAGCTTCGCCCTGGTCATCATCCAGCCTGCAGTTCGCCCCTGGTCATCGTCCAGCCTGCAGTTCGCCCCTGATCATCGAAGCCTGCAGTTCGCCCCTGGTCATCGTCCAGCCTGCAGTTTCGCCCTGGTCATCGTCTAGCCTGCAGTTTCGCCCTGGTCATCGTCCAGCCTGCAGTTCGCCCCTGGTCATTGTCCAGCCTGCAGTCTCGCCCTGGTCGTCGTCCAGCCTGCAGTTTCGCCCTGGTCATCGTCCAGCCTGCAGTCTCGCCCTGGTCATCGTCCAGCCTGCAGGTCGCCCCTGGGCTTCGTCCAGCCTGCAGTTCGCCCCCTGATCGTCGAAGCCTGCAGTTCGCCCCTGGTCATCGTCCAGACTGCAGTTCGCCCCTAGTTGTCGCCATTGTCTCGTGCCTGACACACCTTAGTACTGCCCATCAGTCAGCACCCCTTCAATGACTTGCGTCGAAAATGCGAAGCGTCGTACAGGAACCACGGTAACATTTTCTATGATTTAAAGTTTGGAGTATTTGACTTGATGTTTCAGTGAACTCTAAATCACTCACCCTTGGTAATAGTCAAAACACTCCAGAAATTGAAAGTCTTTGAGCCATTTTGGAACATTTCGAACGTTTTCATCTCAACGTGAAAAACAAATTGACTATTCAGCGAAGTGATATTGCTGAATTAATCGAATCATCTTAGGAATCTTTGAACTGGTTCTTGGTGATAGTCGTACTGACAGAAGTCTGCACACATAAATAAGCGCTGTTACTAGCTTAGACATCATTGTTGTGATTGTTTTGCTTTTGTTAGTAGCATTGTGATCCATTTGTTACAGCAGCTCAAGGTTTTATTTGTAGCAACTTTTGCCATATTGTTGAAGGTTCTTGGTCTTTAAGATGGAATCTAGTCACCCTCCTACTGGGCCCGATGAGACCTCTTGCCCCCAAGGTGAACCACCGTCTCTTGAACGCTCCGAGCGGTCACGTCATCCTAGCGAGAAGGGCCGCCTGTACAAGATTGACATTCTGTCAAAGGCCTTCTGGTCCAGGCATGCTGAGCTAATGTCTGTTCTATCACACTCAAACGCTCTTCTTTCTGCCAATGCCCACCCAGATCAGCTAGAGTTGCAGAAATCAAACATTTCTTCTAGGCTAGGCCTTATCAACGAAACAGTCGAACAACTCAAGAGCCTCGGAACTGTTGAAAATCTGGATCCTGCATTAGACGAAGTCAATCTCGCAGCGGTCTCTACCATGAACAAATTCGTCATCAACAAAATCACTCAGACTGTCGATGGTTCATCTAGGCTCTCGTCGAGATCTGTCAGCCTTTCTATAGCCTCTTCCAAAGCTGCCTCCTCTAAAGCGTCCCAAAGAATAGCAGTCCTCAGAACAAAGCTACAGGCGCAGATTGAAGAAGATCAGAGACTGAGCGAAATAGAAGAGGCAGAGAAAAAACTGGCCTCGATGAAAAGATCACTTGCAAAACAGAAGCTAGAAACTGAACTGAAGTTAGAAGAAGCCACTCTAGAGGATGATGAACAGGATCTAGAACACATCACAGATTTCAATGTGCAAAGTAACCCACAGGTGCAGGGTGCGAACTCCGCACCATACGGGGACACCTCACAGGCGCAATTAGTCTCTCCCAACCCCTCGCATACGTTGCGCATCAGCGCACCCAGCTTCGTCCCTCAGATCCATGACCACTCGCATCAATCGACACAGGCGCATGTTGCTCAAGGTCACGCTAGGCCTTCACAGGTCATCCATGACAACCATGTGCATATCACTCAAGTGCCACAGCCACGCCTTGGTCAGAGCCCTTCTAGACTCGTACAGCACCCTGTTGGTTTCTACGATCACCCTCGTCCCAATCCTGAATCCTCACAGTTGAGTTCACAGTCCTTGGTTCAAACAATAGCGCAAGCTATCGCCTCAAGTCGTCTCCCTGTGCCGGAACCGCCCGTGTTCACCGGAGATCCTCTTCAGTACCCAGACTGGAAGGCTTCGTTCTCCGCTCTGATCGAAAACAAGGGAGTTCCCGCTTCTGATAAAATTCACTATCTGAAGCGCTACCTCGGAGGTCCTGCTCGAGAAGCTGTGAGCGGCTTCTTCTTTCTTAGAAGCGAGCAGGCCTACCAGTGTGCCAAGGATGTCTTGGAGCAGAGATATGGCAACAGCTTTGTAACCTCCGACGCCTTCCGCAGCAAGCTAACCAACTGGCCCAAAGTGCCGAAAAAGGACAAGGAGGAGAAGAAGGAGGAAAAGGTAGATGACAAGGAGACAGAGAACAAAAAACAGGAAATGGTGGAGGAAGGAGACGTGAAGAAGGGGTCCATGTCAAAGAGTCCCTCACCCCCCAAGCTGGAGCGGGAAGGCTCACTGCCCCCCAAGGAGGAGGAGAAGACTCGAAAAGCAGAGAAGGGCCCATCCAAGACGCCCGACAAGCATGGCTCCAGGTCTCTAAAGAAGCCCAGCAGCGCCAGGCGTCCATCTCGTACTCCTACGAAGTCAAAATCTCGAAGGAGGAAGAAGTCCAGGTCAAAGGAAAGGCATGCCCACTTCGCATCTCGGAAGCGGTCCTCCTCTCGATCCAAGAAGAAGGGTAGATCTCGCAGTCGCCACCGCTCCAGGTCAAAGGATCGTAAGGCAGACAAGGATAGGGACAAGGACAAAAGGGACAGCAAGAACAAAAGATGGAAGAGATGGAAACGTTGGAGAAGCGAATACCTGCAGTGTCTTCAACCGCGAAGCACCTGGAAGAAGGCAAAGTCCAACGTGGCCGTGGGCGACATTGTCATAGTCCAAGATGAGAACGACTGTCGCACCAACTGGAAGATCGCAAGGGTTGAAAAAACCTATCCAGGTGACGATGGACTCGTCAGAAAGGTTGAATGAACTTCTGATGGCGACCACAGACCTCGACAACCGAGGCAAGGCCCTGCATAAGAGAACATACTTTGAGAGGCCGGTCCACAAACTAGTCATTCTCATTCGCAGTCAGAATTCAGAAAACAATCCTGCATAAACAATCAACAAGGTGATTTGGGTGGGAGTGTCGCTGCCGCAAAACATTTACTACTATCTATCTCCCATGCCACAGCACTTAGCCCCAGCGGAGTGAGGCCTGTTGCTGCAGCAAAACATTTACTACTATCTATCTCCCGTGCCACAGCGCTTACCCTCAGCAGAGTCTGTAGTCCCACGCAGCGAGATGTAGTCCTTAGCTTTGTCAACATTAATTCATTTTCACATGCATAATTCTAAACAAATAACAATTTCCCTAACCTCAATTTTGGTCTACCTCCTTGTAAATCGAAGATCCCGCTAGATGCCTAGTAAAATTACTTCTATTCGTTTTCATTCGCGGCATTTCCCGCGACAGGCGGCCCGAACAAAGGAGAGGAAAAAAGGAGCTCGCTTGGGTCTTTTATTCACTCGCCTCAACTCAAGTAACGTTGCAACGTCGCCTCCTTCTTAGGCGTTCAAGTCTGAACCCCTAATTTGATATGTCTAGCTGCTTTTAGACAAGAAAGGCCAACGAGGTAAGATGATTTCATTAACTTTGTGTTTTAGAACTTTTCAGAGATGCATGTTGTAGAATGAGAATTGTGATTTCGCCTCATGGGTGCAAACCCACTCCTCGTAGTCGGACAATGGAATCTCATTTTGTGAACTTTATATGACTTTGACTAGTGTCGTGATGTCAAACCACAGAAAGGGAAATAGTTTAGACATATATTGTATGATGAATGTAAAACATGCCTTTGATTTGATTTCATTTGATTGTATGCAATTCACCCAAATGCGACTTAAAATGATTGTCACGTGTGTTTTTTCTTTGGCACTGTTGAAAGGTAGTTGAACCCCAGTGCCAAGCCTGATTAGATAGCCATGTGATTTTCAATCATAACATTTCTTTAATTTTAGTTTGCAATTTTATTCACTTTTCCACCCGCTAATGGATGGGTTATTGTCTTTATGTTCGCAGTTTTTACGGCACTGTAAGAGATGAACAATAAACTATGAGTCACCTTACACCCGTCTCAACGTTGCGTCTGAGAGCAGTCACACTGGGCGTTGATTAATTATCTAGAGCAGCCGCGCGCCCCTTAGCTATACAATACAAAAGACGTCTTTGATGATGCTATCAATCATACAGCTCAGTTGTGTGCACTTTTTATTTTCCCGCGTTGTTTTCGCTGATTGGCTGTTGAGAATTCGGCGCCGCGGAAAGTTTGGACGCGAAAGTTCTTAACACTCACACTTTGCAAGAGAAGAAGTTTTTCTGAAGAACGCATCTCAGTCTGATATAGAAACAGGTCATCATCTAAACGCAACGCGAAAGGATAAAGTGTATCCTATTTATAGGTAGCCAATCAACAGAAAACCGCGAGAAATAAGTAATGTCTTGCGACCAATCAGCGCCCGGCTTCGCACTAGATGTAGACGCGTGTTGCACTTTCCAGCCTTCCGGGAATTGGGTGGAAAATATGTTTTGAAGCGTGTTCTTCAGAAATGTAATATTATGATTATATTAATTCTCCTTCGTCTACATCAAGATCTGTTAGCAAGTATTTGTACAAGGTATCTGAGCACCGAACAGATGAATTAAAATCGAAATAAATTGATGTGCTCCCGACTGAATATCAATACTCACCATCAAGAGTAGGCCTACATGGGTGTCTTTTGCTAAGCCTTGTTGAAGTCTTCAGTGTAGAAATGTCTTTAGTTCACTTGTCCATTTGTACTCCATTGCTTCATGTCGTTTGCCTTCAAACAACATTTTCGTTTGTTCGAATGACTGGCGAAGGAAGAAAAACATAAGGGTGGCTGGTGAGGGTAGAAGAATTAATATAATTATTTTCGGTGCAGAATCCGAGTGTCAGGGCAGAGGAGCACAATGTTTCGAGACCCTATCAGTGACCCCTGGGTAATTGGATTTGAGGCGGTAATTTTCTCAGTGAAACAAGGCTTTGACGTGCGTCAATTAAGTTCTGATTTAGTGGGAGGTTCTCTCTCTCTCTCTCTCTCTCTCTGGCTCTCTCTCTCTCTCTCTCTCTCTCTGTCTCTCTCTCTCTCTCTCTCTCTGGCTCTCTCTCTCTCTGGCTCTCTCTCTCTCTCTCTCTGGCTCTCTCTCTCTCTGGCTCTCTCTCTCTCTCTCTCTCTCTGGCTCTCTCTCTCTCTCTCTCTCTCTCTCTGGCTCTCTCTCTCTCTCTCTCTCTCAGTCAGTGATGAGACTGCGTTTTTTAAGAGATTGAGGGGAAAACTGATGTACAAGTGCAGTACAGATTGGGAAAAAATAATACTGAAGAGTAACAGGTATACTTTTTACAGAGAGTTCAAGAAGGGATGGGATGTAGAGCAATATCTGTATGACATAGACACAAAATATTCAGGGATGTATTTATTAAATTCCGAATGGGTATTTCTGAGCTGTACATCCATAAATGGAGATAAGTTCCTGATGCAGTAGCAATGTTGTGTCCGCTGTGTAGAGAAGAATTTGAAACTGAAACACATTTTCTTATCAGATGTCATGCATTGTACGATTTGAGAGAACATCATATTCTGAAATTCATAGACGTAAATTGCGACAACCCAACCGAATCCATCATGTAATCAAAGCAAAAGCATGTCATAAGATCGACAAGCATTTATTTATTTAAAGCACTTATGCACAGAAGGAAAGCGATATAGATTTGGCTGAACAGAATACTTTCTATACGGAGTAGATTGCAATGTAACCTGCCTAAGGAGAGAGCATCATTATATCTTTTGATTGATAAGATTTCATGGTACACTGTAACATTTGAAAAGGACCGTTCGTTCGTTCGTTCGCTCTCTCTCTCTCTCTCTCTCTCTCTCTCTCTCTCTCTCTCTCTCTCTGTATGTGTATGTGTGTATGTGTGTGTGTGAATGTGTGTGTGTGTGTGAGCGTGTGTGTATGTGTGTGTGTGTAATAACTAGGAGGTAGCTGGAAAAGTAAACCGCTCTACATTGGGCGTTGACAAATGGGGTAATAGGGGTTGGGCATGGGGGTAGGAGTTGGGCGGAGGGATGAATGCATGGGTGGTGGGTGAGTATGGTGATGGGGTGGTGGGTGAGTGGGGTGATGGGGCGGTGGGTGAGTGGGGTGATGGGGTGGTGGGTGAGTGGGGTGATGGGGTGGTGGGTGAGTGGGGTGATGGGGTGGTGGGTGAGTGGGGTGATGGGGTGGTGGGTGAGTGGGGTGATGGGGTGGTGGGTGAGTGGGGTGATGGGGTGGTGGGTGAGTGGGGTGATGGGGTGGTGGGTGAGTGGGGTGATGGGGTGGTGGGTGAGTGGGGTGATGGGGTGGTGGGTGAGTGGGGTGATGGGGTGGTGGGTGAGTGGGGTGATGGGTGAGTGGAGTGATGGGGTGGTGGGTGAGTGGGGTGATGGGGTGGTGGGTGAGTGGGGTGATGGGGTGGTGGGTGAGTGGGGTGATGGGGTGGTGGGTGAGTGGGGTGATGGGGTGGTGGGTGAGTGGGGTGTTGGGGTGAGTGGGGTGATGGGGTGGTGGGTGAGTGGGGTGATGGGGTGTTGGGTGAGTGGGGTGGGAATGGGGGAGTGGGGATAACGGAAAGGAAGGAGCCTGGTGATGACATTGGAAATATAGGAGTCTCACGGCCAGAATGATTCCTCATATCTGTAGTGGCGATTTCGTCTTTCAGGAAGCCATTGATCTGTGTCCAAACCACTACCTAGTCTTGTTGTGACTTGGTCGCCTTGGAGATGAACAGCATAAATCCGATCTCTTATCAAGGAGACAAAAAAGCCGTTCGAGACGACCTTCGTTGTATCCCTCTAAAAGATCGCGTACACACGGAGGTCGTACCGCCTCCGCGGATAATGGACCTTCGTATCCTAAATAACCGACCCATTCACAGCCTTGGCAAGCCGAAGAGCGTCGTAGATCCACACTGGAGCTGGCGAACTCAATGCGTCTGGAATTAGTTTAGGCAAAGCAGAGCGGCGCCATCGATGCCGATGCTCTGCTTATTCAGTTATTGACAGGGGCTGAAAGGAAGACCGCAGAGATTCCGGGAACTTCAGCGACGAGTTTCCTATGCGTTTGGATAGAGGGTTTTGTGAGGACAAAAAAATTGAAGAGGTTGATGACGTCACCGTCTAAACACAGGGTCATTGAGCGCGGATGACACTCCGTGTTTGTTGAGTGCTTGCATTCGCTGAGTTGGCTCTTTGCCGCCTGTGATACCTGTGGGAAAATCGAAGTGCCTCTGTGCTCTGAGGTTTAATATGACCACAGAATTGGGGACGCATGGCTTTCAAAGGAATATGTCACTCTCTTTACATTTTTGACGGGTGTCTTATAAATGCGCTTCTCTAAGAAAGAAGGAAAGAAAGAAGGAAAGAAAGAAGGAAGGAAGGAAGAAAGGAAGAAAATAATCACTCAAAATTGTCAGTCTTGTGCGGCAATTTGCCAACAGTAGTGCGCGCGCGTGAGTGTGTGCGTGTGTGTGTGTGTGTGTGCGTGCGTGCGTGCGTGCGTGCGTGTTTGTGTGCGCATGATAAGTATGTGTATGTTCACCGACGACTGCGCGCGAACATAATTTTCCATGCGAGTTTATATCCAAAACGACACAAAATAAAAATGTTCAGTGCAACCTAGAAGAAGACGGATGAATAAATGTATTTCCAAAGTGCAGCGACGAGGAAGTGTAGTGTGAACAGCACAGCACAGTGTACGAAACGGCTCCTCCCCTATAGGAACAAACGCCCCCAAGCCTTGCAAAGCCTGCGTGTTATGGAGCCAGTGCAATTACGCAGGGAGAGTCTACCAGTCCTGGGTGTCGTAGGAGGCGTAACTGCCTACGGTATTGGGTTGCCCTGTAGAGACAAAGGAAGGAACTGACAAACAAGTCTTGGACTCGGAACCCATGCCTGACCGCGGTGCAATAAGCAGAGTTTGGAGGGAACAGGGGCAGAAGTTTGCCTCTTAGTCACGTCCCTGTTTGACCTTGTGTTCGCCCCACTGCCCCCGTCCGTCCTCACCCCCAGTCCCCCCATAACCCCTCAATTTGGCTTTTGTTGTGGTTGCCTTGCTGGGGGAGAAAGAAATCAAAGGGTTGTGAGGGTGGGGGAAACAGTAGAATGGGGCTGGGAAGGCAAAGGCACTGGGGACGGAGGATAGGGGAAGAAGTTGGGTGTGGGGGGAAACAGAAATCAAGACAAACGTGAGGGCATTCACCTGTGAACAAGAGCAGAGGAAACAATCATAACGGATTAGCTTACTCTGGCAGTGGGGGGTGGGCGGTGTTATGTGGTGATGAGAGTATGGGACAGGACCCAAGTGAAGAGGGGTTAGTGGATGGGAGGGAGGGGGTGGAAATGTGGGGTGGTGGGTGGTGGTGGTGAAGATGTCGTGGGGTCAGTCGGTGGGTTGGGGGGGGGGGGGGGACAAAGGTCATGGGGTGCGGAGGGGTGGGCAGAAGGAAGCAAAAGCCAATACAATGTAGGTCAAAATTACTCAGAACGAAAACCGTATCTTCGTCAGGCATAGCTTGTCTCTGCCGAGAACTGTTGAAGCAGACGATGCTGCGTGAAGTCGAAGGCACGAACCTCGGCAACGAGTCAGGAGAGTGTCCTCTCTGATGTGGAGTCCTTCAGCACACCTGAGTCCATTCTGTGAACCCGAGTGGCACAGTTCGCAATGAATGCGTAATAGACTTAACCCTTCATATTACAGCATTGCGCCACAAATAGTTCGTTCTGATACTATTTTTGTCCCCACTTTTTACAGAAATCATTCAGATGTCAAAACGTGTTTCCATTTCAACACAAACATTTTATTTTATCGAATAAACGCTTGTTTATTGCCTCAACAAGAGAAGTTAAGAGTTTTGTGCGAAATAGTCTTGGAACTACTTTAACGGCGTATGTCAGCGAGCAGATCGGCTATTCCACAAGCCTTTCGTGTGACCTCTATTTGCATATATCAGACGAAAACCTTCCATCACGTGATGTCAACTGGGCTAGAGACACTTTCGCGAGTAGGCGAAGTCTCTTGTGAACTAGAATGGCCTGAGTCTGCTTGTACGAGTAGTGTAACTTTTCATATTGATGAGGAATCCTTCAGCATGACTGAGTCTGCATGTACAAGTAGTGTAACCTCTCTGTGTTTAGAATGGTGGGGAGTCCTTCAGCAGTGACTGAGTCTGGAAGTACAAGTAGTGTAACTTCTCTGTGTGTTTAGAATGGCGGGGAGTCCTTCAGCAGTGACTGAGTCTGCATGTACAAGTAGTGTAACTTCTCTCTGTGTTCAGAATGGTGGGGAGTCCTTCAGCAGTGACTGAGTCTGCATGTACAAATAGTGTAACTTCTCTCTGTGTTTAGAATGGTGGGGAATCCTTCAGCATGACTGAGTCTGCATGTACAAGTAGTGTAACTTCTCTCTGTGTTTAGAATGGTGGGGAATCCTTCAGCAGTGACTGAGTCTGCATGTACAAATAGTGTAACTTCTCTCTGTGTTTAGAATGGTGGGGAATCCTTCAGCATGACTGAGTCTGCATGTACAAGTAGTGTAACTTCTCTGTGTGTTTAGAATGGTGGGGAGTCCTTCAGCAGTGACTGAGTCTGCATGTACAAATAGTGTAACTTCTCTCTGTGTTTAGAATGGTGGGGAATCCTTCAGCATGACTGAGTCTGCATGTACAAGTAGTGTAACTTCTCTCTGTGTTTAGAATGGTGGGGAATCCTTCAGCATGACTGAGTCTGCATGTACAAATAGTGTAACTTCTCTCTGTGTTTAGAATGGCGAGAAGTCCTTTAGTATGACTGAGTCTACATGTACAAGTAGTGTAACTTCTCTGTGTGTTCAGAATGGTGGGGTGTCCTTCAGCAGTGACTGAGTCTGCATGTACAAGTAGTGTAACTTCTCTGTGTGTTTAGAATGGTGGGGAGTCCTTCAGCAGTGACTGAGTCTGCATGTACAAGTAGTGTAACTTCTCTCTGTGTTTAGAATGGCGGGGAGTCCTTCAGCAGTGACTGAGTCTGCATGTACAAATAGTGTAACTTCTCTCTGTGTTTAGAATGGCGAGAAGTCCTTTAGTATGACTGAGTCTACATGTACAAGTAGTGTAACTTCTCTCTGTGTTCAGAATGGTGGGGTGTCCTTCAGCAGTGACTGAGTCTGCATGTACAAGTAGTGTAACTTCTCTCTGTGTTCAGAATGGTGGGGAGTCCTTCAGCAGTGACTGAGTCTGCATGTACAAATAGTGTAACTTCTCTCTGTGTTTAGAATGGTGGGGAATCCTTCAGCATGACTGAGTCTGCATGTACAAGTAGTGTAACTTCTCTCTGTGTTCAGAATGGCGAGAAGTCCATTAGTATGACTGAGTCTGCATGTACAAGTAATGTAACTTCTCTCTGTGTTCAGAATGGAGAGGAGTATGACGCTTTGACAGGAATCCCGCGTGTTTGAAAATGCTCGAACTTGTCGACAGCTCGAAGTTGCAATTTGATCTCACAACGAAAATCGGAAGGAAAATTTAAAGTGGATTCATCCTTGTCAGATTCAGATGGCAAACGAAATCTTTTCAATTCAAAATGCGACTTGAACATTTCAGGACACACATATTATGATGACGAAGAAGTAGTGGGTTATGAAAGAATGTAGGACGTAACAAAATGGTACAATACAATCAATCAATCCACCGATCGACCGACCGACCAATTAGGCGGGCAGGCAGGCAAGCAAGCAAACACTTTCAGGACAGACTGAGCGAGGAGGGAGAATCCTGCCACTACTTTGAAACACTAGCAGATGCTCATAGGAATCCTAGCGTCGGGGCATGTAAAGCAAAAATTAGATGACGTCGAAGATTAGCGACGCTTATGAACTGTCGGTGTAGAAAGAATTTACCAAGGACCTCAATATTACAGTGGTCAGAACACTCGAATCTCCACAGGAAGGTCGCTGGTTTGGTCCTTACCTGCGGTCCGAAACTGTTATATCCTCGTACGGTGTTCGGCTCTGTTTGAGGAATTATACACATATATATTTCTCAGTGAACAGTTATGTACGCCATTCAGCAACGCATCTTCAACACTGCCCTTATGACTACACACATCGAGAAGGTTTTCTATGGAATATAGGACAAAGCACACCTTGTTTTCGTATCGTTTTCTTCATTTGAAGAACTGTGGAACTAGCTGAGCGCAGTCTGAAAAGGCTGTACACGACGCGACAAAGACACGCACACATTCGACAGGGCAATTCTGACCTAGTACGCCTACTCCACACCTCAATAGAATCGAGCTCTGATGTCAGGAAACTCTTCAAACCATTGCCTCGTGCAAACACTGACCTGCGCAACCCAGAAAATTATGCACGTGGCCCCTCAAATTTCAATCGAACTTGTCAGATGTGGAAATCATCAAAGGAACTGGAAAAGGAATGTGTTTGTTGCAATCCAGATATTAAATAAACGTTGCGTGTTTTGGATTCTGAGCAAGTTCCGTCGCCATGCACCCTTTAAGTGCTGCTGTGCATACTGGTTAACTCCAGAAGCATAGCTCGAGCGGCCATCAATTTTACAAGAGGTGAAAATGATCAAAGAGAAAGAGAAGCAATATGATTTCCAAAGTGCGAGTAATAGATCAACATTACGTGTAGAGGGTTGAAGTGCGATTGGAGGAAGGAAGGCTGCGAGTTAGGTGTGGGTGGGGGTGAGTGGGGTGGGGTGGGGGGGGGGGGGGTGTTGGGAAGAGCCGGGAAGGGAGGGGAGGGGTAGGGAGAAGGCGTGACCTGAGCATACATTTTGGGTCTGGCCTTTTCGCACATATCTTTCCTTGACAGAGCAAACGGAGACAAGTTGTTGGAATGAGACAGCAAATAAGAATGTGTGTATATGTTCAGGGCCGGACCCAGGGGGGGGTTCCAGGGGTTCCGGAACCCCCCCCCTAGAAAAAGCATGTACCTTGGTTTGAGTTTTTTTTTAAAATATATTTTTTGTGTGTGTCTCCAAAAACAATGCTGCTCTTACCCCTCAAAACAAGGCCCAGAATGCACCAGATTGCACAGATTTTAACCGTTTTTCACAAATTTTCCGGGGGGGCATGCCCCCGGACCCCCCTAGTTTGCGCGCCTGCTTCGCACGCGCGCGCGAAGTGGCGAAGCCACTTCGCTGATTTGTACCCCCCAACCAAAAAGGAACCCCCCCCCCCCCACAACTCATTTGGTCCGGCCCTGATGTTTGCACACAGACACGCGTGTACTTTGCCTGTTTCTGCATTCTTGTACACGACAAGGACTTATACATGTCGAAGAAAAAGGGTGATGTAGTGGTGGAGACGGTGGTGAAGGTGGATATGGCGACAGCAGCAGCGGCACTGGTGGTGATGGCAGTGGTGGTAGTGGCAGTGGTGGTAGTGGCAGTGGTGGTAGTGGTAGTGGTGACGATGATGGTGGTAGGGGCGAGTGTGAGGATCTCGAGGTGATGGTGGTGATGAACATTTGGAAAAACGACAAGGAGCGACCAGAAGGAAAAGTTGGAGGTGGATTCCAGTTGGGATACTTGAGGAGGGAGCTTTTAGGATGGTCTGGAAGTACTGCAAAAGAAATATACAGCAGCACTTTTTGCTTTAAGAGGAGAGGAGAGGAGAGGAGAGGAGAGGAGAGGAGAGGAGGGAGGAGAGGAGAGGAGAGGAGAGGAGAGGAGAGGAGAGGAGAGGAGAGGAGAGGAGAGGAGAGGAGAGGAGAGGAGAGGAGAGGAGAGGAGAGGAGAGGAGAGGAGAGGAGAGGAGAGGAGAGGAGAGGAGAGGAGAGAGAGTTACATACAGAAGAGCGAGCAGGAAAACAGACAGACTGACTGACTCACTGACTGACACTCACTGACCGACTGACTGAAAAATCGACTGGAGACGGTGACAGACTGACAGAAATGGTGGAAAGACAGAAAAACATAGTACACAACTTTGAAGGAAAAATGCAAAGATAGGGATGTTTCTGTTTAAATATTCGATAATATATTTACGTATACAAAAGCATACTTGAAAATACTTACTACTGCTAAATGAGTGGTATATTTAACAAGTTCTATCAATACAAAAACATACTTGAAAATACTTACTACTGCTAAATGAGTGGTATATTTAACAAGTTCTATCAATCGACACCATGACGCTTGCATACAACGTTCTACTTTGAACGTATCACGTTCCACTTCGAACGTAAAGCTGAAAAGATTTTAAAAATAAGTTTGATGCAGGAGAGCGAACTATTGTGGAAGAAGCAGGGGTTGACAAGAGGAAAGGGGAAGAGGGGGGTCACAGGGGGAGGCTAGATGGAAGCAAGATGCACAGGCAACATGAATAATACCAAAGATCTGTACAGGGCTTGAATAAACTGCGCAAGCAGACAGCCATGCGCCTGTGTCGCCACAGGGGGGAAGAGGGGTGAGGATTTGGTGGTTCGAGGAACGAGGGGGGTACCTGCTGTCCCTCGACTCATTTACTTGGAGTGTTCCTCAATGAAATATGATCAGGAAGGGGGAAAGGGGGGGCGGGGGGGGGGGAGGGGAGGTGGATGGTGGGAAAGGGAGGGGGAAGAAGTGGGAGTGGGGTGGTGGAGAGTAGGCAGAATCTGGTTGGTTGGAAGCATGGCTCTCTTGCAGCGGTGGGGACTTGGACACAGTCGTCAGCATAGCTTTGTTGTTCCTCGGCGTGTGTGCCGCTTGGCTGGTCTGCTGTGACCGCACATTGTCCAATGTTGCTTGTCTCTTTCCCCAACCCCAAACCCCCTTCCTTCACCCCCTGCGCCTCTTTCCACCCGTACCCCAAGTCAGCGCTGCTCGACCACACCACAGATTTGCCTGGTGACAGCGACAACTCCCCGCCTTTCTCCTGAGTCACGTGGAGACTCCGACGTTCGGGAAGTCGTGATTCCGTAATGCTGGAACAGTGACGGACTGGAAAAGGCGTGTTCTGCGTCTGAAGTGGAAGACGCTCCAGAGCGTTTTGCCTGTGTTCAAGACGGATTACGTACCTCTGAGAAAGAGTTTGTAGTATTTTCTGATACAGAAGGAAGCGAGGCGCACTTTCAATTAAGGTGAGTTTGATTATTTTTGTCAAATATTGTTTGCCGTTAATTGAGAGTGCCATGTGATGTCGCGTTCAGACTGTCTCACTGAATTTCACATGGGTTTTGGACTGTACGATGTTATGTCGTGAAACTTATATATGCTGCATTTTTTTAGATTTAGGTTGATGAGTTGCCTTTGTTCTTAGGATGAACATCTTTTAATACTCAAGGTATTCACAAAAGAGACAGTCAGGTCGTTTAACACATTAAACTTTACTATTCTCGTCACTTTCTCTCCGTCTCTCCGCATCTTCGTTCTTATCAATCTCTTCGACTTCGTCGTTCGTTTCATCACAACATTGGGTACTTCTCATACCATCATCATCGTTCTCATTCTCATTGCTTTCGTCACGTTTTTTTCCCGACAGGTTCTGGCGAGTCTCAAGTTTTGTTCCTCCATTAGGTCTCCTATATACTCTTGTTTTCTCTCCTACTCCTTCTCCTATCCTTCCCTGCCATCTCAGACTGCTACCAGAACCCCTTCACCTTCTTTTCCCATTCCTCCACTCCTTTTCTCTTCCCCATTCTGCCACTACTCCTTCTGACCCAGCAGCGTGCCTCCGTCTCCCGAGAGGGGCAAGCAGAAACTGAAGTGATCAAAGGTCCAAAGGCGAATATTTCTCCAAAGATGTTACATGATCCTCAGCTACGTGGAGTGGGCAACTAATGCAGGTCCGCTCAAACCGTGGGCAGTCTCAGTCCTTGTGGACCATTTGTGCTCCGTTACCACAAATAATCGCTTATATTTTCTCGGACGTTTAGAGACACACCCATCACAGAAATTCAGGGTTTTTCCTGGTTAAAACGACGTACCAATGCATGACGCAACTCAAAAACTGGTTTAGGAAAGGTTTCCGATAATGGGGCACACTAGTGGACTCGTCCGAGGAGAGGGGTGCGGGAAAGACAGCGAACCGTGTGGTCCACACAAACTAACGGGCCACAGCATTTCATTGGTGTAAATGAGTAGATGTATGTAAATCCCAACAAAAATAATCATCTTCGGTTACTCGTAGTTCAGCAGCCTATGATGCAGTGGGGTTCAAAAAGGTTTCGCATACCTGTATTTCGGAGCAAAACGTTCTAAATATTCGATTTACTAAGAATGCTCCTCTTTATCGGAAGGAGAGAGAGAGAGGGAGGGGGGACGAGAGAGAGAGAGAGAGAGAGAGAGAGAGAGAGATAGAGATAGAGAGAGAAAGAGAAAGAGAGAGAGTAGAGGGGAGAGAGAGAGAGAGAGAGAGAGAGAGAGAGAGAGAGAGAGAGAGAGAGAGAGAGAGAAATCGACTCCTATTCAATGTTGTTGCCTGTGAACTTTTTAGGCCTCTCCGCGCCAGTGTCCTGAAGTAATGCATTTTGAAGAGGGCTACATTCTGTCTTTGCTTGTCTTTTAAAATATTACTTCCACATATTCGTTTGCGTGTTCAAATTTCGTTTTCTTGAACGACGGTGTGGGTGATGAGCGTGTAAATAACTGTGCTGTAGTTCATTCCTATCTAATGAACGATGGTGTGGGTGATGAGCGTGTAAATTACTGTGCTCTAGTTCATTCCTTTCTAATGAACGACAGTGTGGGAGATGAGCGCATGAATCACTGTGCTCTAGTTCATTCCTATCTAATGAACGACAGTGTGGGATTTGAGCGCATGAATCACTGTGCTCTAGTTCATTCCTATCTAATGAACGACGGTGTGGGTGATTAGTGTGTAAATCACTGTGCTCTAGTTCATTCCTATCTAATGAACGAAGGTTTGGGTGATGATTGTGTAAATCACTGTGCTCTAGTTCATTCCTATCTAATGAACGACGGTTTGGGTGATGAGTGTGTAAATCACTGTGCTCTAGTTCATTCCTATCTAATGAACGATCACACTCACTTTTTTTCTTCGTATTTAAACGGACACATAGATTCTGATTGGACTGTTCTTAGGAAATTATCTTTATCAGGGTTTTGTCTCCACACTATTAGTGCAGTGACTAGAAGTTGATCAATATTGATTAAAGGCGCTTTAATGCGTGTTTTAGGCAATGTGAACAACATAAACAGGATAGCGTTGGTGTCATGTAATTTAAGAAAAAACCAAGGGAAAGACTTACATGGCTCTGGTTTTGTACAGGTTACTTAGACTGGAACAGTGACGACAGAGCATTTCACGAACTTGCATCGAAACCTAAGTGCAGATGATGTCATGCTTGATACAAACCACGCAAAAAACAAATCAGAGCTTAGTCATGCATTTGAGACTGAATGATGTGGTTCAGCTTTGTAATCAAAACTAGACCTATGAACCCAGAGCCAAAAGAGGACAAATGGCTGGGAAAGGTGGCATTGAGACATGAATTGTTGTGCTTAGGACCAATATCTCTCCAGCCTTGTCTGTGTTTATTCAATCACATAACAATTCCGCGACCAATTCGATATGACATTTGAAACAGTTGTACTCGTACATGAATGTGTACTCATGATTCAAACAATCTAACAACCCAAGTATCTTTCAATAATCACTGTTTGCACATTCTATTCAGAGTAGTTTGGGGTAATAGGATGCCTTCTCTCTGTGTCTCGTGTGTGGTGTGTTAGTAATGAAAATAGCTTTACACTTCCACTGGATCAATGGCATTTTGCATGATGAAAAAGTCACACTAGCAATGGAAAATTTTCTTTCAAGAAAGAGCGAACGTTAAGGAAAGGGTTAACCTATAATAGTGCTGCTCATTCTCATGACTTGCCAACAGTTAATTTTTGTCATTCGGAAAGAAACAATCATTATTGAAAGAATGTTTGGCTAGGGAGAGCTCAGGAAAATTCACTGCTTTGGGATTGCTCTCATACTGTGCAGGTGCGTTTGGAAATTTGAAAGATGGCTTGCTCCCTTCTGTTGTGGCATTTTACGTCGAAGCTTTACGTGCCAAAATGTGCCTCTGCCAATAATTTTTGAAAGCGTCTGAGCTGGACCATTCTACTTTTGTAGTGCACGCCAGAATGACATTGGGCAGGCCTGAAAGGAGCGAAGGACTGGCTGGGCGAGATGTGCCTATAGGTGGAGAAAGCGGCTGGGAAATGTAGAGCAAGAATCTTTGGCACGAATCCCAAATATTCTAAAACTATCCCTATCCAATGCAGCATTCAGTGTTGGCTTTCCCTCGCAACGCAGTCCTGAGGGAACATTGCCAGTGAAACCAGCAGTGTCATATTTAGGTCAGCTCCATTTATCTGTTCGCTGCATTCTCTGATAGACTTTTTATTTTTTATATGGAAGGAAGTGCGCAAACTGGTATAAAGCAGAAGAACGGAAAATCGTAATAAAGCAATATTATAGTGTAGGAGTGATGAGGCAGGGTGATGAAAGAACACATCATAATTGCGTCCACGGATGAATGTTCAGAGTGATTTATGAGGTAATACATCGATCTGGAGAGAATTATTGCTTACTGTGGGGAGTCTTTGAATGCAAACGAAAATGGAGTGAAGCCAGTAACGTAATCGAATAGGACTGAGCACGCTTGGCACTTGGTGCGTGGATTAAAATAAAAAGATCTATGGTTCCTTTACAATGTTTTGTATTAGACTAGTTCGTTTGTCAATGTGATCAAAGTCCTCTTCGTGACTTAAATGTGTGTGCTGTATGCAACCATGAATAGAGATAAATCTATGTCACAAAACTAAGACTGGAATATAAGATTACACCGAAAAGAATATCTTAGATTTATCTTTAATGTCTTTTTTAAAACTCTGAATTTTACATTTCTGATTCTCTAATCTCTTCCTAATTATTTTTCTAACTCTTTTCCTCGTCGGGTTGATCCTCTTGATACTCCTCCTTACCTTCCTCCTGCATCGTCATCCTACTATTTCTTCTCTTCCTCCTCTCCTGGTCTTTTTCCTGATCTTCCGCCTGATTCCTCTTCTCCATCTCCTCATCATCATCCTCTTCTACCTTTCTCAACGACCTTACATACCTGATATCATCTGAAGAAGCAACGGATGCAAAAAACTTTCTTCTGTTTTTTAAGTGGAGTTGTAATGTGATGGATCATTAGAACCCGTTAATTACTCAACTAACTACATGCTATTCATATATATATATGAAAACCGCTAGGTCTGGATGACCCATTGCAGCCTTGGTTTCCCTTGGCTGAGCTTCTGGAGCAGGCCCCGAAATCCGAACAGCCAGGGGTTCCAGCTAATGAGGGAGGCATCGTGTGGCTAGGGCCATATGTTTGCCTCTAATCGTTTCTGAAGAAAATTATTCGTATATAGGCTGGATGATAATATATTGGCTGGTTTTTTATGAATCAGCTACAGGTTGTAATCAGATCTTGCCCGCTTGCCTGACAATTTCTTCAGGCAAGGAAGAGGACTTCTGCACTACCAGACAGAGATGTTACATCTGTTTTTATAACCAGAACACTCATTCCTGTATATCCACACACACACACACACACGCACACACACACACACACACACACACACACACACACACACACACACACACACACACGCACACACACACACGAATGCACACACAAAAGGTAAAAAGGTGTGGTTTTTTATAGCGACTTACACCCTTTGTCTGGGTCTCAAACCGCTTACACTTTACCCACTGATCACTGGGCATCTTCATCAATCCTCACTGGTACCTCACAACAAACATAGTGACAGACATTCAAGACGCACACAGTCAGGTACCAGCACCAACTCCGCTCCCTGGGGAGTATTCCAACCCGATGCTGGCGCTTGGCCGCATACAAGGGTTAATCGCACAACGTTTTTGCCAATATTGCCCTCACAGGTACCCGGTTTTACTCCTGGGTGGGGAGAAACAATGCGAGTTAAGCATCTTGCTCAAGGATGCAACTCTGGAAACCGCGCAGCTTCGAACGCCGTACCCACTGGCCGCAAGCGACTGTAGGTCCAGCGCGCTAACCACTCGGCCACAGAGCCCCACACATGCACACACACACACACACACACACACACACACACACACACACACACACACACACACACACACACACACACATCCCCACATCCCCACCTCTCTACACTGTTAAAGGAGGTCAGAGTGTGTAAACTCTGAGCGTTGCTGTCGGCCTTTCGTGCCTGACTGTTCCTGGAGTTGAGGGGTCTCCCAGGTAAACACAGCGAAATGGCTCCCTGACCGATCTATGGAATATGTCGTGACGAAACACTCGAAGGTCGTATCGTATGTCGCCTCGACTTACTCTTGCATAGGCACGGCGCCGTATTACCCAGTCGGTAGGAAAGACTGCTTGAATGAACTTTCCTTTCGAACAATTCTATTTGAAACATTACGGAAACGTTACTTAACATATATATCAAAAAGTGAAAAACAATTAAATACTTCCGATGCCATCCTCATTGTCTTAGTCCTTGTCTTCCCTCCGTTCCACCTTCAGCTTGACTCCAGCAAGCGAATAGCCAACAATACCAAGACTGCAGGCAGGGGCTTTGTGTGCCCAGCCGTCAGAACTGCTTGGGCAGAGCAGGCAGCCTGCCAGAGGGTAATTGCATGGGTAAACATCTCAAACTTTATCGGACTTATTCGTCAGAGTGTAAACGCACCCTGACTTTCATGTAAACTCGTCCTCCTGATGGGTCGCATCGGAGTTTTGCACTCGCTTTCACCAGCGACGCCGCGGCAAAAGCAGAGACGCGAGTCGAATCGAACACTTCCCTCATCAGCGAATAACGATTTGCTGGTGACGTCAGTTCGAGCACTCCGACTCGTGCATTACATCCTGGTTTTGTTTTCTGAAACCTGTCGATATATTGATGTCTACGAGAGATGCATACGTTCATGGCAGGTTTTTTGTCCTCATCTGCAAATACCCATTTTGCCTCGCATCCTGATATAACACATACGAAGGACCGCTAATGGATGTCAACTTTTGGTTTCGCTCATGAAATGTTCCTGGTCAAGCGCAACGTCTGTGGATAACATTCGGTTGACACCATGGTTTCGTACGCTAAACTAAGACGCACTTTTAAACTCGGAGGTCGCTCCATCACTCACAGTGACTTAAATTCCAGTGAAGTAGAGACAAGTCGCGGTGTCCAATGATTGGCAGTGCTTTGTAAAATTACATGTCTGACATCAGCCAATGAAACTGGTTTTTTTCCAAACAGTTTTTATTTCTGATATATTGCAAAGGAAGATTAAATGGTCTCAAGACATTATTCCGAAACTAAGCCATTTGGTTTGCGACTCATCTATTAGGCCAAGAGAAAAAACAGTTGTGGTTGCAGTAACATTGAAAAAGAGGGGGGAGGGGGAATCGGTATGTCGCCCTGAACAAAACATTATTTTTTTAATAGAAGAGGCCTGATTGAAAACAAAATTGCAATGTCTTTTTTGCGGGGTAAAGAACTGACTTTAAACATATGCGAATGCCAGTGTCAGCTATCTGCGAATGCATGTGTGCACGTGTGTATGAGTGCATGCGTGCGTGCGCGCGCGCACACACGCGCGTGTGTGATTTTTTTCGTAATTCAATTCATTTATGTATGCGAATGCGCGAATACTCGGATGTTTGTCTTTTTGTGTGTTTGACTAAATACCTGTGCTCTCTTTGTTGTTGTCGTTATTGCTTTTTTCCTGTTTATTCTAGGTGTCGTCTTTCTTGCCAAAAAGTCTGCAGAGTATCATTATGCTCACACTCTGCAGAACAGAAATAACCACCCTGAATATAGGACGCCTGTGTAACCTGAAGACATTGGCATATGTTTTACCGACTCACTCGTTAGAAATGTGACCGATTAGGACTTTGGATTAAGACTCCCGTTCACTCCTACGAGGTCAAATGGAACACTACACTTGAGTGTGCGAAAACCTTTGGCATTATGCTAAGCCTCAGAAGACTGTAGAGGCTATTAAAGGGCCACTAAAACACACAGTCAAAACGGTTACAGAGTCGACAATAGTAGTGAATAAATGTGCTATAATTATCATTTGGCCCCCCCAAATCAGTGGTGATTTTAAACTTATTAATTTATTAAAAGCACACCTTAAACAGTCGAAACTCGCGCTACATATAGGAAATGACGTCACGATAGTAATTGTCGTGTTATCATGTTTATCACTTGGTTTCGCCTGCGAGTTTATCACTTGGTTTTGTCTACGCATTATGCGCGCAGGCGCCGGGGAAAATTGTCGGGCGCCATGTCGAGTCCTAGAACACGCGGAATTATACTGTAAGAAGAAGTAGTAAATTCTCAAAGTTGAAATACTAACAAGCCTCCAGTCTTTATTGATTGAAGAAGTACAACGCTCGGAACACAACATGGTGGCAGCGGTAAACGCAACAGCGGTGAACTGTGAACTGTACGCGTGCTGAACGAACTGAGATCCTAATCTCGCTGCGGAATTTTCTAGAACCGTTTTCACGTGGTACTGGTCTAAGAAGAAACAGTGAAGATGGGTCCGTTCAAGCCTCCGGAAAACTTCGACTTCAGCAATCCTACAGCATGGCCCGAGTGGAAGCAACGTTTCCAGCGATTCTTCACGGCTTCAAAGCTGCACAAAGAAGACGCGGAAATCCAGATAAGTACTCTTATCTACGTTATGGGTGCAGACGCAGAGAAGATTCTGACGTCTTTTCAACTGTCGGAAGAAGAAGGAAAAGTCTACGCGACTATTCTGGAGAAATTTGATGGCTACTTCATTCCGCGAGTAAATGTCATTCATGAAAGAGCCAGGTTCCACTCATGCAACCAGAAGCAGGGGGAAACCATAGAAGCCTACGTGAGAGAATTGTACGATCTGGCAAATCTAGCACAGATACCGAACAAAGACGAAGCAATCCGAGATCGTCTTGTCCTTGGAGTCCTTGATCGCGAGCTCTCAGAAAAGCTCCAACTGACACCGACACTGACACTTCAAGATGCCATCACTGCAGCACGACAATATGAACAAGTAAAGACACAGCTAACAGAGCAACGCCAGACGATCGATGCAGTCCACAGCGGCAGAGGGGCCAGTGGGGGCCATCACAGAGGCGGTAGGCGCAGCGGTTACAACAGTAATCGAGGTGACAGATCCGGCAGTCATCATCCACAGAGCGGCGGCTCTGGCCATAGGGGCGGCGGTCAGCAGAACCAGCATACCAGTGGCAGTCCACGCGGCCGTGGAAATCACTTCTCGCAGAGAGGGAGAGGAGGTTACTCATCATCATGCTCAAGATGTGGTCGTCACCATAGCAACACAGAGATCTGTCCTGCACAGGGAAAAAGGTGCAGAAATTGTTCAAAGCCAAACCACTTCGCAGCAGTATGTAGAAGCAAATCGATGCACTCAGTGGAAGAGCACCACTACGACTACCAGTATGAAGAAAGAGGAGGAGAAGAAGAGGACGAAGTACACAGAGTGACACAAGAAGAAATCTTCATTGGGCCAGTGAACAGTGGGACCAACAACGAACCACCGTGGACTACAGTCTTGACAGTTGAAAACAGCAAAATCACGTTCAAGATCGACACAGGGGCAGATGTGAGCGTCATTTCGGCAGCCCAGTATAGCAACATGAGTCCACGACCACAGCTACGGAAATCTAACACGATTCTGCGCAGCGCTGGCGGCGTGATGGAGTGCCTGGGACAGTTCGAAGCAGTCACCAGAGTCCACGATAAGCCATTCCCACTTTGGATCTTCGTCGTGAATTCGAAGACCGACAATCTTCTCAGTCGAGAAGCGTCAACAAGGATGGGTCTCGTAAAAAGAATCGACACCATCGACAGGCTACCCTTCGGTGCACTGGATGAGAAACCAGTCGACTGCACCCCAGTGAAAATATTGCTGAGAGACGATGTACAACCTTACAGCCTACACACAGCGCGCAGAATACCAATACCACTGTTGGAGAAAGTCAACAAAGAGTTGGCCAGGATGGAAGCCAAAGGCATCATAGAAGCAGTGACTGAACCTACAGACTGGTGCGCTCCCATCGTACCAGTACTGAAAAAGTCCGGCGACGTGAGGATTTGCACAGATTTCAAGAAGCTCAATCTGGCTGTGAAGCGGGAGAGGTACATCCTTCCAACCCTCGACGACATTCTGCACAAGCTATCGGGGTCAGCGTTCTTCAGCAAGCTCGACGCGACTTCAGGCTTCTGGCAGTTGCCTCTCGACCCTTCGACAGCAAAGCTCACCACGTTCATAACCCCAACATCCGGGAGATATTTCTACAAGAGACTCCCTTTCGGAATATCCTCAGCGCCTGAGATTTTTCAACGCACAGTCGAAAACATCTTGAAGGATCAGAGCAACGTCGTCTGCTTCTTCGACGATATCCTCGTCTACAGCGAAGACGAGCTGTCCCATGAGCGCCACCTGGGCGGCGTCATGAAGAAACTAGCCAGTGTCAACCTCAAGCTCAACCCAGACAAGTGCGAGCTGAGAAAGCAAGAGATCGAGTTTCTTGGGCATCGCATCAGCAAGAACGGAGTCTCTCCAGATCCGACCAAGGTTGAAGCCATCACCAACATGCCAGACCCCACCAACGTGACGGAGTTGAGGAGAGTTCTGGGCATGATCAACTTTCTGGGCCGATACTTGCCGAACCTGTCGACAGTACTGCGGCCAGTGACAGAACTTTTGGAGAACGACAGAGCCTGGTCATGGGGGCCAGCGCAGATCAAAGCCATGAGTGAGGTGAAGAAGATGCTGACGTCAACACCCACACTTGCCTTCTACGACCCAAGAAAGCCCACAACAGTGAGTGCAGATGCAAGCAGCTATGGAGTAGGTGGAGTCCTGCTACAGCAATACCCTGACGGAATCCTCAAGCCGGTAGCGTACTGTTCACGTACCTTGACACCCACTGAGCGCAGGTACGCACAAATCGAGAAGGAAACTCTCGCAGCTGTCTACGCCTGTGAGAAGTTCAGCCGCTACCTGGTTGGCCTGTCCAGTTTCAAGCTAGAGACGGATCACAAGCCTCTCGTCCCCATCATCAACTACAAGAACCTTGAGGACACCCCAGTCAGATGCCAGAGAATGCTCATGCGACTCATGAGATTCAACCCCATCGCAGAGTACGTGCCGGGAAAGCAGCTCGTCGTGGCAGACACTCTTTCTCGCAGCCCACAGAAGTACAAAGAAGAAGATGAGAGCAGAGTGGAGCTACTCGTCGAAGACGTGGCGGACTACGTCGACAGCGTGAACCTGTCCTGGTCCTACCACATGCCGGACAAGAAGCTGAAAGAACTGGCAGAAGAAACCAAGAAAGACAGTTTGATCCAAGCAGCATTACACTACGTGCGAGAAGGATGGCCAGTGTACGCGTCAGATGTTGAGGAAGGACTGCGTGATCTCTTCGAAGTCCGCGGCGAACTCAGCGAGAACAACGGCCTGCTCACCAGAGGCAGCCGCATCGTGATACCAGCGTCCATGAGAGATGAAATCCTAGCAAGGATCCATGACGGTCATCTCGGCATCGTAAAGTGCCGTGAGAGAGCGAACGCAGCGTGCTGGTGGCCAGGAGTCGGCACGCGCATCAAGCAAATCGTCCGCAACTGCAAGCACTGTCAAGAGAAACAGGCTGCTCAGCGAAAAGAACCACTCATCACAACAGAACTACCAGATAGGCCATTCCAGAAGTGTGCAGCTGATCTTTGTGAACTCAAGGGAAAGCAGTACCTTGTACTGATAGACTACTTCTCAAGATACCTCGAGATAGCCTACCTCAGAAACATCACCTCTTCAGAAGTCATCGGACGGATGTCCAACATGTTTGCTCGTCACGGGATTCCAGAAACACTCATTACTGACAATGGCTGTCAGTTCACATCATCAGAGTTCCAGCAGTTTTCACAGCGTTGGGGCTTTGAACACATCACCACATCCCCGCACTACCCGCAAGCAAACGGCGAAGCCGAGAGAGCTGTACAAGAAGCCAAGAAGATTCTGGGCCAGAAGGAGCCAATGATAGCACTACTTGCCCACAGAGCCACTCCTATCGCAGCGACAGGCAAGAGTCCAGCCGAGCTAGCATTCGGCCGAAAGCTTCGTACAACACTCCCAACCCTGCCTGAAAACCTTGCGCCAAGTTATGAAAGGAAGTCTGTGGCTGACAAGGATAGAGAACACAAAGCAGCATACAAGAAAGTATTTGACAGACACCACGGAGTCCGTCCACTGGGAGAACTTTCGCCAGGTGACCCAGTTCTCCAGAAGCTGGACAACGAGAAGAAGTGGGGAAGTCCAGCCATCGTCCAACAGCAGTGTGCACCAAGATCCTATGTGGTACAAACGCCTAACGGCAAGAACTTCCGGCGAAATCGTCGTCATCTCAGGCTGTTCCACAGTCCTCAGCCTGAGCGGTCCCGTCCTAACCCCAGCACGGTCCTCAAGCGCCTGTCCCTGTCCAGTCACGTTATCCCTGTCCCTGTATCCAGAGACCAGAAGAGAGATTGTGGCAGTCCCAGCTACAATGCAGCACGTCCCAGCTGCAACGACTCTGACAGTCACAATTCAGAGTCAGGTACCAGTCCGAGACAGGGCAAGTCCATCGTCCAAGTCGGTCAACGCCCGCCAGATGTCAACAGTTCCGACACTGCCAGTGGTGGTCTACCTCCAGTCCGACCTCCCGAGGGCAACAGCAGTCCAGCCGTGACGATGACCCGCAGCGGCCGCATTGTTACCAGACCAATCCGCTTCCAGGATAACTAACAATTTTTTAACATTGTTGGAATGCAGGACACATTGATCTGAACTTTTAACTTTTAAAGTGAATTTATCTCCCTTCTCGGTTATCACAGACTCTAATGAATAACTAGCCACTGGGCTGATTTTTGCAAAATCTCAAAGAGGGGAAGATGTCGTGTTATCATGTTTATCACTTGGTTTCGCCTGCGAGTTTATCACTTGGTTTTGTCTACGCATTATGCGCGCATGCGCCGGGAAAATTGTCGGGCGCCATGTCGAGTCCTAGAACACGCGGAATTATACTGTAAGAAGAAGTAGTAAATTCTCAAAGTTGAAATACTAACAAGCCTCCAGTCATAATTGATTGAAGAAGTACAACGCTCGGAACACAACAGTAATTATTCAGCGGACAACATGGTTTAGACTACAACAAGCGCGTTAATGTTCTACGCCCGCCGTTTTGCTACAGAGAAAACATTATGACAAAGAGTGTGCCGTTGCAGCATGTTCACTGAGAAACTCCGATGGAGTGAGCATCCATAGTTTCTAGTAAGGTCGCCAGGTCTGCGATTGCAAGACCACATCAGATCAGATTCAAGAAACTGGTGGGGTTAATACAAGCGGATTCATAGACAAAATGATTTGAAGAAATAATTCAGCAAATCCACCAAACAATTCAAGCGAAACGGAGCAGCTGGGCTATCACAGAACAGGCTGGGTGGACAATGGAGCCAAAGCACCGGCCACCTGTTGCCTGCCACGCTGTGCCCACTTCGAGAACGCGTCCAGCAGACGACGCTGCCAACTCGTGCGATCGCGACTACTAAATAAACCCTGGAAACAGTCTAACCGCTCACCTGTTTGTCCTTGAGGACAAATGTTGGAATTGACATCACGATTTCGTGCATGCTCACGAAAAAAATTGATAAGGTTTTTTTAACGCCCAAGTGAGAACTAACAGTTAACCAAAGCAATATCTCTCAAATAAAAAATGTGCTGATTGAAGAAAAACTTCCCTGTTATGTTTGATTATTTATCATTTATCTGCAAACAGTACAAAAAATTGGGCGTGGTCTAGTGAATCTGTAAAGATTTTCCTTGAAGCAATGTTCACCTCTCTTTTACGGTAAACGTTTTCGTGCCTGGCTTGTCTGAGAAGTTGTCACAGTCCTTCCCTGGGGCCAGGGGAGTTACAAATCTGCCGTGAAACTTTTTCCTGATAACGTACCAGGACTTCTCAAGTGCACATGGGTGAGCAGCGCAGCAAGCTTACATTTGGTCCTTACATTTGGACAGCTTAAGCTGATTCTCCTTGTTTGGAGGCCAATTCTTCCAATGAATAGGCAAAGTTGTGCCAAGAGAGGTGCATTATCATGGCAGAATCGCCAGATCGCGAGTTGATGCTTTCTACATAGTGCCACTCGTAACTTAGTAGCATTATGACAGTAAACAATATTGAAAATAATTGGACGAGAGTGGTTACGGGGTGGGTGGGTGAACCTAGAAATACATCATGGGTAGTAAGTAGATCTCGGTGGCTGGCAAGGAGCAAAAAGTTAAATCTTCTTCGGTTGAAGTGGTCGTGCAGTATTAGTATGATAGTTTGTGCTATTTTTGTCTGAGCAAAGGTCATGGTGTGTTTGGCAATATACAATATCTGAATTACTTTAATAGGGAAACCATCCTTGAACTGGGAGCATCCTGACATCCAGCTATTAAAAAGCTTTTCAAAGACCAATAATCACTCAAACAGACAAAAAAAAAAAGACGAGCAACTAAACCGTGAAAAAATCTCACACAAATCCACAGAGCTACATCCCGCAATTGGTGTATAAAAGAAACGTTGATGTTGTCGGAATTCATTTTTTACCACAGCAAACAATCTATTGCAAAGGTCTTGTTGCTTATAAAAGTAGAATAGGTCATGAAAGACTCACATCGCTGTCTTGGCTGCTTTTGCATGCCTCTAATATTAGTTGTCGCCTCCTCCTGCTGCTCCTCCTGCTACTGCTCCTCCTGCTACTGCTCCTCCTGCTACTGCTCCTCCTGCTACTGCTCCTCCTGCTCCTCCTCCTGCTCCTCCTCCTGCTCCTCCTCCTGCTCCTCCTTCTGCTCCTCCTCCTCTTGCTCCTCCTCCTCTTGCTCCTCCTCCTCTTGCTCCTCCTCCTCCTCCTCCTCCTCCTCCTCCTCCTCCTCCTCCTCCTCCTCCTCCTCCTCCTCCTCCTCCTCCTCCTCCTCCTCCTGCCTCCTGCTCCTCCTCCTACTCCTGCTCCTCCTCCTCGTCCTGCTCCTCCTCCTCGTCCTGCTCCTCCTCGTCCTGCTCCTCCTGCTCCTGCTCCTTCTCCTCCTCCTGCTCCTGCTCCTCTTGCTCCTCCTGCTCCTCTTGCTCCTGCTCCTCCTGCTCTTGCTCCTCCTGCTCCTGCTCCTCCTGCTCCTGCTTTTCCTGCTCCTGCTCCTCCTCCTCCTCCTACTGCTCCTGCTCCTGCTCCTGCTCCTGCTCCTCCTCCTCCTCCTCCTCCTCCTCCTCCTGCTCCTCCTCCTCCAAAGTAGAAAACCGAAACCGAAACAACCTTTATTCACAAGGTCAGATTGTTGTTCTTTCGCCCTGGTCGAGAGTTCACGCATTTCTTTGACATTTATGTCTATCCGTATTCATTAGAGCGTGACTGCTTAAACCTTGGAGCCAAACTGGAGGTGCAAGCAACAACACTTTGCACTGGACGCTGTCTGGCAGTGGGGCAAATGCTTGACCGAGGTCGTCCTAGTTTGGTGCCTCCATCTGCCAAATGCCCATGACCAAACCATGGTCCTAACAAACACATCCGTCAAGCGACCACAGCAATACAAGCTGCAATACATAAACATCTTAGTTCCAACTTTTTCGCCACCACGAAAAAATGCAATAGGACAAAAAGTAAACAACTACAGTTAAAGGGTTTTGTGCAGGGAAATAATTTGTCGCTGCTCTCGTTTGGTAGATCCAGTGAAAAGGACAGCGGATACCGTAGCCTAATTAATTTGCCTAAGCCTCTAAGCTGGTTTGCGTGGTGGCTAAGGCCTCTCTTTTTCTGATGACTGGGTCACGATCCTAGGCAGAATGGCCGAGTCCTGGCACCCGACACAAAGATCCGGGGTCTCACAACACGGCTTCCACGGCCATCTGAGATCGTCTCAGTCTACCCGACGTCTGGTCGGGACGCCTGTCTCTAACGGCCTCTTGTGAGACCATCAAGAGCCTCCTTAGAGGTGGCCTGGGCTGATTTCACTGCGAGTGCAATCGTTCCAGGATAGCGCTAGAGAGCTTACATAGAAGACACATTATCTGGATCGTGTCACAGAGAAAACCCGACGAAGCATTGATGATCTTCCAGAGAGTGGATTTTGCCTTGTGAAAGAAAGGAAGAAGACAAACTTGAGCAAGAGAGATTGGTTGTGACTGTCGCTGTAATCCCCTGACAAGATGGACAAGTGGAACAAGCTCTCAAATGCTAAGACTAAACGCTCATGATCACCTCTTCATCGTGATTTCTTTCCGCACAAAATGACGTCGAGAGAAACAATCAGTCAGCCTTTTTTTAATTCATTGACGAAGAAGGAAATATTTTACATTTAGAAACACTGTGAAATGATGTTTAGTGTATTTATTCATTTTCTCATCAGTCATGCAGTAAATGATAACTGATTTCCTCGCTTATTTTATAATATAGATGATGTCAGTTTACCCTCTCATTCTGTCAATGCAACAGGGAAGCCCACATTATGTTAAGACTCTTTCAACAAGATCACAACGTTTACAATTTAAACTGAAGAGAATTTTTTTCTTCTAATTATTTGTATTCTAAATGTATATTTTCCGTGTCAATCAATGGCATATCACTAATAACGAAAGAAACTTATTTGACTTTTAACGAGAGAGGAAAGGGCTAAATTTAGCCAAATGTTCAATATAATGTGGAGACAATTAGAAAAATCAGAACCATCCAGCTTCTTCCATTCTCCACGTGAGGTTAAGACGTCTAATGGAAACGCTATCCAAATGATATGATTATCATGCTGCCGATGCCTGAAGACTCAGGAGAGGAGGAGGACTGGCAGAGCGAGGACTTCGAGATGAAGGAGTTTGGCAGTGAGGCCACCCAGTTTACAGAGGGTGTTGGTGAGGCAGCTGTCACTTGAAAACCTCCTGAAGCTGTGCAATGCCCACTTTTCAAGGCTTTTATGAAAAACGTCTCTTTTCTGTCGTGGGTGTCACTGTCTTGGCTCTCTGGTGGAGGCTGGGTTTAGACTTTGCTCTGTGGGTTTTTTCTCCTTTCGTTGGAATTCTTTGGTGAAGACACATCTCTGATGGCGTTTGATTTTTTGCCCAAGTCACTCATCTTGATAACCTTTGCTCAGGTCCTGACTGTATGTGTAGCATGCACATTATCTTTAGGAAGAGCACATCTAAGTGGCATGGTGATGGACTCACTAGTCTTGCAGCTAAAGACAATTTACGATAGTTTACCTATTTGCAACACTGATTTTCTTGAAAAGCGAGCCAAAAATACGACATTCATTAAATCTCCTAACATATACTATATAGCAACTAAAATCAATTCGCTTGATTAATTCTTAATACTTGAACTACGTAACGAACTAGGATTTGTATATAAACGAGATAATGGAATCGTAAGTTACAATTGTGTTTTAAAGCAAATTCTGTTAATATCAAATACTTAAGACTGAGGTTCACTGCTTCACACATATTAGTACTTGTATGATATGATAACATGCTGGGCTCTTTTGATGACTTTGCAGATATACAACAAGTTTGGTTTTTCCTTGGTTCCCTGTACGGGGTTTTTACGCTGTAATCTATTGATAATGTACTTTGTAAATATTGCTGTAGTCTCGCCGGAGCCATCCACGTATTCAGATGACGACTATTACGAATCCGGTGAGTTTCAATAGTATCATCAACACTATTCCTTCTGTAAAAATCCAACAAACTATAGGCAGTGATTTTTAAAACCATAAAAGTACTACTTCAACAGGTAAACACTAATGATCAACTCTACGTTGGAGTATTGAGTGGCCAGGTAGAGAAGATAGAACGACTGCTTTTCCTTGGGTATTGGGAAAGAGGCCGACTGCTTGAGTCCAGTGTATCTCCATGCCATTTATCGCACAAATGACCTTTCGATGGCTCTACTTGTATTTTCTCTTTGTGGCTA
>JAWQFJ010002428.1:37500-52500 GCA_034096865.1 Theodoxus fluviatilis
TGCACATAATCATCCTCACTGAGAAGGCCATGGGCAATTCTTGCATTCGAGACATCACATACACTCTTCCATTGCGACGTCTCAGTACGCATTTCCATTTCATTTAGTTAACCTTCTAACCTACTTTTCAATCGGCCTCTTTGAAATATATAAATCTTCTGTGAAGACAACAACTGGCTGACTCTCTTGTATGATACTCGTATGAGTATTGCAACAATGTACACCTCAGGGAAAACTACTTGCCAGCATTATTGCAAAACATAGATAAAAATGTGTATGTGTGTGTGTGAATAATCACGTCTACCATTGGTCTCTCTAACGCGCAGTCCATTACATTACTCATACATCCTTCATGCCCCGATCAGCTCCTGTGTTCTGATTTCTATCTGATCTCCATGCAGGGGCGCTACCTGGGCAACCGGAAGAAGAAGCAAGAGGAGGGGCGCTTGGAACGTTCCGGAAGTTGACCAACTTTATCGTTGCTGCCTTGCCTTCTAAGCAAGCCAGGACTGCCACCAAGTCTAAGGCCAAGAAGACAGGCGTCACCAACATGTTTCGCAAGAACAACAAGGTAGGGAGTCTGATGTACCTGGTTACTCTTTGGAGAAAGTGTCAGAAACAAAATTCAGGCCAACCTTTAGAGTAATAGGAGTGTAGGTGTACTTTGGACACGTAGAAGAGAATTTTGGGAATTATTTTCATTCGAAGTTAATAAAACCTCTATTTGGCGACCTTTGGAAAACATACTGAAAGAGGTCTTTATTTGGAGAGAGTCTTAAAATGGAGGTATTGAGATTTGAATAAAATTAACATAATGTATTATATATAGGAATAATGCCAACATAAAACACAATGCAATATATGCACAATACATCTTCATTTCTGTTAACTTGGAGTGTGATAGACCTCCCTGTCTACTTAAAACAACCATACATGTATGAGCAGAATACAGGAGATAAAGGAACTTTGAAGAGTCTGATATCTACCGACATACACAACACCATGGAGCTAGTCTGGGTGTGGAAGGATAGATACATGCATTCACAAACAAACATGCGTTAACTGTCTGTTATATCTGCATTATACTTTATAATGTAAAAGTATACAACTGCTAATTGCAAATGACATAACAGATTAGGCAAACTTTGCGGCTGTTTCAAGGGCACCTTACTTGATGAGTGTCTTTCAGGGATTTTTCGTTGAAAAATATACTAATAGATGGTACCGTTGTAACGATCTTTGAATTGTTTACTTGATTGTTTCATTCTTTTTTTAAACCCTAACTCCATTCTGATTGAATGGCCAACATAGGAAAATTGATCTAACTTCAACCTAATTTTAAGTTTAACTTAACTGACGAATGCCACACCACCATGGTCACTGTCAGTGTTGCGATTGGAGTAACCTCTGCCTCCCCTCCTGGGCACCTGTAAACCGATGCAGACACGTTCAAAGCAAAATCGAAACCTGGCCGCCAGGAGCAGGCTCCGCCTCACTGGGGCGGCAGCTCGCTGCGATTTGATGCTATTTTTACCTATGGGTATGAGACTCAAACTGTTGAACCCGCGATGGCTGGACATTTCTGACAGCTATCTCATGCAGAGTGAAACTTGTGCGACACGTTTATTACAAAGCTTAACATTTCTCTTTCAAGCCAGTCTGAACGAAAGCGTCATTCCGTAATGCACGAAAGTTGTTTGCCCCTTGACCACAAGTCGCTTGGTCTTGGGAGACGTCACTGGACAGCAGACAATCCTTACAGAACGTGCAGTAACTCATACTGCACTAAATGTGCATAACACCTCTCGCAAAAGCTGTCATTTTGGAATGGGCAGTAACTGCAGTTGCATGTGCTACTAAAGGGACTGCAGTTTGGGGAATATCAAGGTAAAAAAAAGTCGTTAAAATGCCGAGGATTGATGGTCGCAAGTCGCGTTTTGGATGAAGTCGTTTAAGAGAGGTCACTTTGATAGGAAAATACACTCGTTAAAATTTTTCAAGTCGCAATCGAGAGGAAGTCGTTCAATAGATGTTTTACTGTATAGCAAAAGCTCCGACCTGAATGGCTCCATGTTAGGCTCAATTGCTTTCAATTAAACCATTTTGCTGTGCGGTAGATTTCACGAACGCATTAAAGTTGTGTGCATTAAACACAGTCACCTCCAGGAATGAAAATATAGACGCTCTCATGCACTTTCTTGCGTCAGTATGCACACGTTAGTATGGTATACACAGAAACTGCACACGCTCAAAATACACTCGTAATGCACTCTTGCGCAAGCACGCACGCACACACGCACGCATGGACGCGCGTGCATATACAAACACGCACACACACACACACACACACAAACACACACACACACACACACACATTCAGCGTGGCTGAGACTATAGTCTCTGTGTTCAGAATGACACACACACACACACACGCACGCACGCACGCACGCACGCACGCACGCACGCACACAGATTCAAATGCTTTCTAACTTCTAAGTGGAGTTTAGATGACGCATTAAAAAACAAAGAAACACGCATCGTCATGCCCCGACGCAACAAAAACACAGCTGGCCAGCACGTCAGACTGGAAATGTTGAGCATTTAGACAAAAATGATTTCATCCCCGCAAAATAGACAGCAAAACTGCATGTAATTGTTACCTTTCCATTTATCCGTAATCGACCAGTCGATGACGCTGCTATTGACGTTTTTATCAAACACTGTTAAATCCTTTCATCCGTAGGCTGAAATTGATCTACATGTGTTGGCGTGTAAGTGTGAACTATTTTTACATGAAATATTGACTGCACAAACAAACCTTTCCGTGTGGCAAAATGTCTAATATTTGCTGACCACAACGTTACTGTTTGAGTAACCGAATGATTAATAATGATCGTTTCCAGTCTTTGCATACCATGGCGTAATGGAATCAGTGACGCCAATATGGGACCGGATGGAGATTTTATGTGGACACAAGCATGAATGAACTATTTCTTGGGCTATGGTTAGAATCGTCTTTGGCAAACTCAGAAAAATAAGTGTTTCTGATGTGCATCTGATGCAGTTTACATTTTCTCGTCGGTTGCACGTCATGCATATAAACGAGAACGACTGAATCAAGTACAGGTATATGCATTTGAAGGAACCGAAAAGCTCCTCACACCTATAATGCTCCGTCAGTCGCTGTCACCATGAAACTTCAGCTAAGATTTTCAAACAAATGCATTGCAGAGATCCCTTCAGTGACAGCGCATTGTTCATGAAGAAAAAGACGAAGAAGGGAAAGAGATATAACCAAATGATAGCAAGGCAGAATTTACGAGGAAAAGAAATCAAATGAAAACCATTGTCAACGACGTCAAATAGTCTTACACGCACCCAATTGAGCAATGAAATGAAAGTTTCCTCAGTCAGAATCCTGTAGATAATATGCAGCCCATTGTGCCTTCCACACAAAACCGTGTGCATGCAGGTAGGCATGAATGGGTGAAGAAAGTAACTGAGGTCTACTGGTGTTGCTCAAGAAGCGAGGTGGCCTATCTCTTTGCTTCCTAGATGCGAGGAATTTCTCAGCTTTTGACCGACCGCGTTTGGCGCCACATTTGTAAACACTTCTAAACATATTTTTTGCACCCTGGTATTCACATGATTATATGCAGCCCTATTTTCTTGACCATCACCGAAACATCTTCGCAACCCATATCTGCCATCTCCTCTTTCGAGGAAACTTCCATATTCAAATATAAAAACCGCTGGCGCTGAACCTCCAGGTTTTGGCATTTAAAAATGTTTTTAAAAATCGGGTTCGAACTCGCAACCTCTCGAGAAAAGAGGGGGAAAAACACACAAGCACACAAAAAACCCAAGTCGGGTTCGAACCCGCAACCTATCAAACAAAGAGGGGAAAAAAGTTTCAGTGCGGATTCGAACCCGTTCACGCATGACCTAACAATACAATAGTCCAACGCTCTACCAGATGAGCCATTCGGGAACTGACATGACTAAGTGTTTGTAAAGCAATTATAACGTTCTTTTCCGTAAACCACCTCGGTTCGTATTTTGCACTGTAAATTGTAGAAAAATGGATGATAGTTCATGAAATTTGAGTGGTCTTGTACATTTTAGGATACTCAAGGTCTATTTCTGCCAAGTTTAATATCGATTCACTGCCATTAGGCCACGCGAACAGAACTTGGTAGTGTTGCGCTCAGACGGAGTGGCTGTTCAAAGAGTCGGACCGGCCGCGCGGGTGGACAATTTTGACTGTAAAACATTATTTTTTAAAGCAAAGGCGATTTTTTTTTCTGGGGAGGATCACAAAAACTATTTATGTAATTGGTGAGCGCTCGTACAGCGTGGGAGAAACGCTGCTGGCGACGGGAGTGAAGGAAAAGGCGAAATATCGCCATTCCGTCAACTTACATTTTAGGGGGGTGTTTTCGACTTTACGACCTAAAAAAGTCCCTTTTTTTCAAACCTCGATTCTGAAAATTTGATACATTCAATCGGACCTAACTTCCAGTAAGTGTGCAAAATGTCAAGGAAATCCGTCCAGTAGTTCTTGAGATATCAGCCGTTAAGTTGGGACTGACAGTCACACAGGCAGACACACAGACAGACACACACACACAGACAGATAAAGCTGTGAGGACCTCCAGTAAACCTGGAGGGATAATTGTAATGCAAATATTGTTGTTTCAACGTTCTCGTTTTTACATACTTTAATTTATCCAAACTCTCTCCTTCATCCTTCTCTGTTTTTATGTTCCTATCTTCTTTTAGCATTTCCATTCAAACATTTCCTTTTCATCCGCGCCTTCCCCCGTAACTGTTTCTCATATTCTGGCCTTTTTTTCTTTTAATTCGTCCTCCTATTCAGCCCATTGCTTCTCCGTTCTCCTCCGACATCCACACCCCTATCCCACCCCACTCCATATGTGTCATCTCCCTCTCCCTCCCTCTCCCTCCCTCTCATTCCCTCTCCCTCCCTCCCTCCCTCTCCCCATGTTGCCCATTCCTCAGACTTTGGGGAGGGGTCTGAGCTGAGCTGATGACGTCATGCATGGCTGTGCTACTCCCCAGGTGGGTCCGGAAAAGGGGCCCAGACTCTCCGATCTGGACGACGTGGAGATACAGATGTTGAAGACCCGCGGCATCAACTTCGAGGACATGGAGGACGAGGAGGACCAGTTCGAGATGCTGGAGAAAATAAAGTGCCTGCCCTACCCCATAGCCAACAAGCGCCGTATCAGGTTCGTCACTTTATGTATGCCTTTAAGCTTTGCCCCTGGGTGGTGAAGGCTACACACTGAAGACGTGAGTCTATCCGTGGCTGCCAGTCGGGTGGATGTATATGGAGAGGACAACATCTGTTGGAATCACACTCCTGGGTGTTTGTTACGCAGTCCCCGAGTCTCTCTCTCTCTCTCTCTCTCTCTCTCTCTCTCTCTCTCTCTCTCTCTCTCTCCCTCCCTCCCTCCCTCCCTCCCTCCCTCCCTCCCTCCCTCCCTCCCTCCCTCCCTCCCTCCCTCCCTCCCTCCCTCCCTCCCTCCCTCCCTCCCTCCCTCCCTCCCTCCCCCCCTTCTCTCTCTCTCTCCCTCCCTCTTTCTTTCTCTCTCTCCCCCCATCTCTCTCCCTCCCTCTCTCTCCCTCCCTCCCTCTCTCTCTCTCTCTCTCTCTCTCTCCCTCTTTCTTTCTTTCTCTCTCTCTTCCCCCCCATCTCTCTCTCTCTCTCTCTCTCTCTCTCTCTCTCCCTGTCTCCCTCCCTCCCTCCCTCCCTCTCTCTCTCTCTCTCTCTCTCTCTCTCTCTCTCTCTCCCTCCCTCCCTCCCTCTCTCCCTCCCTCCCTCCCTCCCTTCCTCTCTCCCTCCCTCCCTCCCTCCCCTCCCTCCCTCCCTACCTCCCTCCCTCCCCTCCCTCCCTCCCTCCCTCCCTCCCTCCCTCCCTCCCTCCCTCCCTCCCTCCCCTCCCTCCCTCCCTTCCCTCCCTCCTTCCCTTCCCTCCTTCAATCCCTCCCTTCCCTCCCTTCCTTCCCTCCCTTCTCTCAGTCCCTCCCTCCCTCCCTCCCTCCCTCCCTTCCCTCCCTCCCTCCCTCCCTCCCTCTCTCCCTCCCTTTATTTACCTTTCTCTCTCTGTATCTGTCATTTGGTATCTGCGTATATTTAGGTGTATATGCGTGCTCGCGCGTGTGTGTGTGTGTGTGTGTGTGTGTGTGTGTGTGTGTGTGTGTGTGTGTGTGTACGTGTGTGTGTGTATGTTTGAATCTGCACGTGTGTGTATTCGTGCGTGCGTGCGTTCGTGTGTGTATGCGTGCGTGCGTGCGTTCGTGTGTGTATGTGTGTGCGTGGGTGCCTGCATGTACGTGCGTGTGTGTGTGTGTTTATCCGTGTGTGTTAGAATGTGTGAGTGTCAGTGTGAGTGTGAGTATGTGTGTGTGTGTGTGTGTGTGTGTTGTGTGCGTGCGTGCGTGTGTTTATGTGTTTGTATGTTTGTTTGCACTCAGGAGCATATGTGCCACAGAAATGTGAAGTAGTGCACGCTCTACTGTGCGGCAAGATGTCGGCATGGCCATGGGACAGTATTTCTCTCTGAGTGTTGACGGTACCCAATTTTCTTCCCCTGATTAGCCATGGTCTCTGTAGGTGACCAGGTGAGCGTCTAAAATGAAAAGCCTATCTATCTGTTTGTAATATGTAATTGTGATCTCTCGCTTTATTTGCCAAACGCCTGAAGCAAAAAAGGACAAATGCACAGGAGCGAGAGGTACTAGCGTGGCGAAGGTAGATGTGCATGTAGATGTGCATGTAGATGTGCATGTAGACGTACATGTAGATGTGCATGTAGATGTGCATTTGGATGTGCATGTAGATGTGCATGTAGATGTGGAGAGAGATGAAGATAAGGATGGAGGATCTTTGCAATACAAAGTTACTTGTGAGAAATAATTGCTTTGCAAAACTGTTTTCCACTTTTGTTTTCGATTTGGCGTGTCGATACCTCCAGTTGTTGGGCTTTCTTCTGAAGGCAAACCTCGCTCTAAACAGGGAACTCGACTGTAGCAGACGTCATCAAAGATTAATGTCGCAATTACTGTACCGTGACGTCAAGGACGTCGGCAGGTCTGACACGGGTGGCTGCACCCTTATTACTGTTTTGGCGCGTTAGCTACAAGCGTGGACTGGTTTTGTGACTAAGGGAAGGGTGGATGGAGCTGGTGGGAAATGGAGGGCTGGTACACAGATGGAGAGATGGGAAGCGGAATTGTAGAAGTGAGATGAAAATTGGGCAATTACTGTTTGCGAACGTACACGCAGCTTTTGTAATAGTCGAGTCCACACTGAACCGTTCCTTGAGACGCCTTAGTTAGCTGTGACTTTATCTCGTACACACTGGGTACTTTCACAGCAGAATGTACACACGATTAGTTAGACCATTGATTTTTAGTCAGGCTTGTTAATGAACTTACCTTTCGGTGACTTTTGGAAAGTCGGTTGTAGTCGTGGAGTCGCAGTGATCTCTCTGTTCAACAAACAGTGTCTGTGTGAGCCTAATGTAGTGTGGTTATACGTTTCGTGCACGTGTCTCAGTATGGTCTGGAACCACTAATCTGTCAATTTCTATGAGCATTTACATTTTGCCCGTGTAGTCTCAGTACTGGCGATACGATAATTACTGGGCTTGTTGTAATAATCGAATGGCGCGCAAAGACAGAGGTCGAAGTTTTGGCTTATAATTATGTCTCTCCTTCAGCCATTCCGAACTAAGTCTTCGAGCATGTTGGAGCGCTACGATCAGGTGTGCGCGAGCAGTATTATATAAGCTATGCAGGCACAACTGACAAGCCACGAGTCTGTACGAAGGTTCCCCCAAAGGAATTCGAATCCTTCTCGTCACGCGGTGTTTCCCAAACAGAATGGTTGTAAATAATAAAACCACAGGAACTGAGGTACTCGAGCATCTTTTCTTACTTAGTTCTTTGCAACGAATCCACGGTTAGTTGTGGATACTTCATGTGTCGTGTGCGTGCACGTGCTTGAATGCGCGCCCTCTGTTCTTTCACACGAATATATCATTGGACAGAAAGATCGACAGTTGCTGTTTGTGCCGAACGGTTAAAGTACTGTTCTCTTGGAGGATGTAGGTAATCCTACAAAGCGCAAACTACCTGATGCATTATGAAGCAGTCGCGTTTGGTCATGCTGATTCCTACAGGACTCTCCAAGGAAAACCCAGGTGTAGAGAGCTTTCGCCAGCGTTGTGACTGCTTTAGGTGATTACTCATACGAATAAGCAAGAAGATGAAGGTAAAAAATGCATGAGAATCAACGCAGACGGTGGTGGAGAAACGAGGGTAGATGACAGGCCGCTGCGTGAAATGTGGGTGGAAACCGACCACTCGCGCAGGAAAGCTTGATAGCAGACCTCCGACGTGCAATCAGATCGATAATAGCGATCAAATGGATAGATTACACGCGTAGCCTAGGAGACGGTAGTCGGTCGTGGTTGCTTGTTACATAGCCCTTGTGCCTGGCATATTTGACTTCTCACCACTGACCCTTTAAGATGCGTGGCCGAGGATGAAGGCCAGTCCATCCCATGACAACAGCACACCGTAATTATCAATCTTTTCATCTTTGATGAGCTACCGCCATCAACATCTCACCCTGTTTCAGGAAATGGTAAATGAAAATAGCTGTTTAGCAACCGAGACTCTAGTCTAGCAAAAGCGGGTTTCTCAGGACTAGGACTATGATATGCTAGCAAAGCAAGGCAAAGGCAATCCAACTGAGGCACATTGTGTTTTAAAATGTATTCAATCCATTCGTCCGCTACCCCGAGGCGAATACTTTTTGGGGGGCTATATAAAACTGCAGTCACTCGCCTTACGGGCAAGTAAATTAAAAAAGACAATACAAGATAAATCAAAGAACTTCGAAGCTGTTTCCAACGGCCACACATTGGTCACGTGATAAATTAAGTCCCGTTTCAGCGACAATCCTGTCTTACTCACCCCGTCCTCATAAATATTCGCAAAATCTGGCGCCTCTCTGCGGAAATTTTACCAGTGAGACGTTTAGAAACAGCGTCAAAATGCTTTATCATTATCTTCCCCTTGCCGATCGAGCGAGCTACTCTGCAGTTTTATTTACTCGCCACAGGCGAGCGGACGAATGGCTTGAACATCGTTGGAAAGGAAACGCCCCTCGGTTGGATTTGCCCTTGACTTGCCCTGCGTGTGGCGGTAGCGGCGTTCGAAGCTGCGTGGATCCCAGAGTTGCTCCCTCAGGCATGCAGCTTGACTCGCATTGCCTGTCCTCTGTGAGGAGTTAAAGAGAGTACCTGTGAGGGCACAGCGGAGTGCATTAACATTAATGCAGTTGTAAGCCTAAGGGGGTCTGGACGTACGGGCACCTGACCGAGTAGGCCTACATCCTGTCTGTCAGTGTATTTGTCGTCAGGTGCCACAAAGGGATTGATCACGTGGCCCAAGGATCGGGATAAAACGGAAAGCAAGTAGCGACCTAGATGTGAGAGAGGAAATCGGTATGTAAAACAAATGCATTTGTCTTTGTTCTGGTAGATGCTCTGAGTGACTGTGCCAGAGAAATCTATGTAGCAAACATGATGGATACGTTAAGAGAAGTCGTTTATTAAGCACCCAGAATTCAACAAGGGAACAGGATGCTCAATCATCACTTAACGATTGCCTCGGTGTGTGTTTGACAAATGGATTCGGGTTTCTATCTACCCAGGGAGTGATTTAAGTTGAAATGTAGGGAGCAGTCACACTCCTGAGTTCGAAAATAATTATGTAGACAACGCGTAAAGACAGCAAAGGCGATCGCAAAAAGGTGTTAGGGTTTCTTGTTTTCATTGTTAATTTCTAAACTGAACATATGACGCTCACTGATAAAAAATACGAATCGCGAAGTTGAACAATGTTTGTCTCATAGCTCATATGCATGACGTGATAAATCAAATGACTGAGCGCGCAGAAGATATAACAATGCTGTCGATGTGATACTTATATGTAGTATATCATATATCAGAGAATAAGCGACTGTGTGACAGTAACTGAGGATTGACAGAAAACAAACGAATACAGACTAACCTTCTCTCGTATTTCTACATCTTCCCCACTCCATTCTCTATGTTTCCTTTTTTCTCAAGCAGCAGGTTCCCACTTCTGCCCCCAACCCCTCCCCTGTTCGACTTGTCTTCTCCCAAAATAGAAATGCTACAAGCACAACAAGCTTTTAAAGAACTTCATCATTCTGAAAAAAGCAAAGCGGTACATCAACGCAACGTCATCGATTGACCTCATGAAACAGTAAATGCGATGCACGTCTAGACGCGTTGCAAAAACAGCTTTGGGCTGCAGACAGCTCGACAGCCAACCCCACGGAGGTGCAAGGGGTTCGGCTTTGAGACATACGCAACGCGCCATTACCACACCACCCCATAGCCCGCCACCCGTCTTCCACCTCAGACAGGTGCAGTGGAATATTTCATATTGAAAATGTTCTCCCCGACACCCTGCATTGTGACGTCCATTTTGTCGGTCGAGAGGAATACCTGGTGGATCAATATCTGGTTGGGTAGCGTCTAGAGGAAGACAGTTAATCGATGAGTAGCCAGTCGAGCCGAGGCCGAAGAGGACATGTAGGCACGCATTTTACAATGCAGAGTCCTTGACGGACTAAGTAGCCCCAATCGGCAAAGCGGCCCTCAGACGTGACAAGAAGCGAAAATCCCCACTAGAACCCGGCATCGCAACCAATATATTCCCTGACACCTCCGAGACGCTGCCAGTTCAGGGAAGAGTACCTGGCAGCGTTTCCCAGGCTCCAGCCGACTTCACAATCTCATGGGGATTCGGGTGTCTGTGATGACACGTCCTGCTCATCTGCACCATGTGTAATATCTATCAATCTACCCCGATGCAGATACAATGATTCGTGCAATCTGAACCTGAAGCATCAGGTTTCAACGGTGACACTTTTGAAGAAGCTGCCCTCGACAAACTTGCGAAGTTGCTGGAGACTTATAGAGGACTTATACACTTCTGGAGAGAGCGAAGAAAGCAGAGCAAAGACAAACGCCTTTGGGGAAAGGTTATCCCGAACGCAGTCAAGAGGACAAGTCTTGAGTCATTCATCTGTGCGTGGTGCAGTAGAGATAGCAAGTTCTTCATTCGTCTTCGGAACCGCAGCAGAGACTGCATGAACGAGTGATTTGAAGGGTGGCTCGTGAGATCGAAAAAGCCTGTGCATTTTCCTTACGTGTCAGTGGGAACAAGTATGGTGATAAAAAATTTCGTGTAACCCTTTCCAAACCCTGACCGAAAAAGAATCTGAAGTTGGTAGAAGAGATCAGTCATCTTCGAACAAAGCGCAACGACGATTCAGACGTGCAAAACCATAGTGATCCTCCAGCGAGCGTTAGGGGCCAATATTAAGATAACCCGGATATCTCAAACTGGTATGTGCGCTCAAGGAGCTGGAGTTTTAAGAAGAGATTTTGCAGTACTTGGGGAGTGGTAGCGGTAGGCTTGATAACAGTTGAGGTTTGCTTGCAAACAGGAAAGTAAAGCTAACCCTTTTCATTGTGTCCTCGCTCTTTGCGTTATCGAGTTTTCACAAGCGGACTTAAACACTCTTCACTTATCTGTAGAGAGCGATTGATGATGACGTTATCTCGCATGTGATTTCATCAATGAATGTATTGCTTATTAAATTTTCTGCAGCGAGAAATAAGTACAAAAACGCACTGCAGCGCGCTACACATTTAAACATTATCTAAACACAACACAGAATTGCTCTTTGATGCAATTGAAAACGCCAAGTCAGAACTAAGTTGAGCAATGCTTTATTAGAGTTGTGGTAAAAAAAATCCTTCACGGAGCAGTCGCAGTTCTGGGTATGTGCCGCCCTTACGCCATTGTGGCTCTTGCTCAGCGGCGTGATGACGCATAACTTGGGTGCTTTATGGCTTGATAGCATCACCGTGGAGGTACCGTCTCTCAACAATCAAACTGAACTGGAGGACACGGCCTAACACTGGTGGCTGCTATCTCGGAGGTCAAGTTAATTCGCCTGCTCTCACTGCTGTCGTGTGTCGCCTGCACGACCGCTCGGACTCATTTCAGCAGAGTGAGAGAAGGAGAGTGTAAAGAAAGACTGCGATCCACCTTTGTCTACGCGGAAGACGCGCGTTCGGGAATTGTGCTTTCAACCTCGCTCCCATGCTGCAACATCACCATTGTGAAGGGTTTGGATTTATTGGAATGTGCTGATCCTTGATAAGGCAAGAAGAGTAGATTTTCTCTTGAGGGACATAGTACTTGGCTTCCAAAAAGATTCAGACATCCACCATTATCTGAATAGTGTTTCGAAGGGAGCCAATCTGCCCAACACAGGCAAGACAAGTTTTGGCAAGCTGAAGATCAAGACATCGACAAGCCTTACGGACTGCTGGGTGAAACGTTGATAGGTTTTCATCACAAAGAGATGCATGATCTGGTCATCGACGATGTAGCACAATGTGAGAGTTGATGTGAAATATATGTCAACACAAATATTCCTCTTGCATTGCATAGAGTGAAATTCCAGACTCGATGCTACGGTAATTTTAGAGGATCTTGATTTTGCAAAAAAATATTACAGTTTAGGAAGTGATATGACCCCCTCGTATACATAAGCTTGGAGACATATTTTCTCGTAACTTTGGTTTCCTTGGAAGGACACTTCTTATTTCCAGTGTTTGAAGGGAATACGTGGACGCTGTCTCTGCCAAGGAAGGGCAAGCTACTGAGTGCCGCGGATACTATGTCCTTATCAACTACGCAAAGCATTTGGTCTACGTTGTCTCGGTTGGTGCCCTAGATTAAATAACCACCATCCCATCAAATTGCATCAGATGCAGAATCCTCTGACCCCAGATGAGCTGATCAGAAGACAACAAACCTGCAACCGAATGAAGCGAATCTGGTGTAAAAGGTGCAAGCTACCCTGATTCGTGTTCGAGAATATATGCTCAACCAATTGAAACCTGTCAACGGAACAGCTACACTGAGCTTAAGCCACTCCGATCGATGGCCAGGTATACTGGACCTCAACCAAACGAATCCGCTTTACTTGGGATAGATACGTCTGGTGAAAGCTTCTGTGACTAATCCACTTCAATATTTAACATTCAGTCAACCATGTCCGCATCTTTGGTGCACATGCAGACACATCTGGACCAATTTATACCGACACGTCCGCAAGAATACTAAGCACAGCACTAGTCTGCCACTAGAACTTATTCTCCATCACCTCCAGAAGACGTGAAGATGCCCAGAAGAACCAACATCGTCGTTCCTGTCATTGAGATCCTGGAGATGGAGGACACCTCGGGAGACGTAGGGAGAGATGAGTCTCCAGTGGAAAGGGGAAACTCGATAGGACCCGCAAAAGATGACCAAGTAAATGACCTGGGAAAGGGTCTGAGGAGCGAGTCCAGGGCAGGGGGCAGGAGGGGACACGTGAAACTTCGCCTGCTGTGGCTGAACTACAGCTATGGCGACCTGGCCAGGACGCGAGAGGACAAGATGGAGGCAGATCGGATGGGTCTCTACCTCAAGACACCGCATCTGTCCCAGCGGCGGTAAGCCCAGGCCTCGACATTTTAAAAAGCATTTCTCAAAGTAGTCATCTAAAAGGAGAGGTTTTTCTCGTATGAGAAGCTCTCGACAGACTACGTATCTCCATCATCAGGTAGATGCGAAGTGTTTCATAAATTGCTAATCTGAGCCTTTGCTCGTACTTTGTACTTGGCCTTTTCGAGTTCGCAGAGCTATGGCGGGAGCAGAGGTCCGCTCCTCGATCTGTTGAGTTTGGTGTTGTTGTGGATGTACCGCTTCACACTTTTCTCAATGGAACCAACTGGACTCCATGACGAAGACCAAAACCGAAATGTCTGCAATTAGTGGTTGACTTCTGTCATGTGAAATTCTAGTAAGGAAGGTTCTTTTTATTTCTCATCACGCTGTTCATTGAAGCTTTCTGTTACTCTCATATAACTGGCAGCACAATTATCACCGTTGAACTCGCTTACAATCCATGATGCTTTCAAAGGAAGAGTTCGTAATCTTGAACAACCAATATTGTCATTGCGGTCATTCAATGTATTCTATGTAGTTCCACACCTGTTTTTATGACATGACTGAGAGAGTTTTGACGTTCCTCTTAGAACGTAGTTGTGTCAGAGAGACTCCTGTGCGTTTCACTTGGATATAATTGTTTACAAAAGAACATCTCGACACAAAATGCAATGGTGTATTTTGCATGTAAATACCCTATTAAAAATTAATTTGGAAATAGCGGTACAAAACAAAGTGGCATACAGTGTCGTGAGCTACTGTTCCGTGAGTGATCGAACATGAACAAAGGGAGAAACGAAATCTGCACGTACACAAGCTGAGCGACAACTATCATAGCCTGATTGACTGTATGCATGTTTTCCAATCCTTTGTTTCACCCTCTGTATGTTGAAACTTACAATATATGTTCGTGGTCATATATTCATGTTATTGTTTAAATTAGAGAGTGAACATGATGACAATTATGTTATTAACTTTCAGGACTACTTAGATATTTTACTTCGGTTATTAAAAACCTTGTAACATCTTTGTCATCTTTATCAGCTTAATTCATTTTTGCATTGATCACACTAATTTCATCGATGATTTTCAGCTGCCTGGTTGTTTCGTGTTTTTGGGTGGGAGTAAACACAGGTTCACTTTTCCATCCTTCAATAAGTTGCTTTTTCTCCACAGGGACAAGCTGTTTGCAGGTCCTGTGAAGGGAATGGGAGGGTGCGATGCTTTGAAGTACCACCAGAGAGTGGTAAGTTGCATTTCTACATCAGCTGATGATCTCTCTCTCTCTCCTCCCTCTCTCTCTCTCTCTCTCTCTCTCTCTCTCTCTCTCTCTCTCTCTCCTCTCTTGATAGTCTATGA
>JAWQFJ010002428.1:57500-72145 GCA_034096865.1 Theodoxus fluviatilis
ACACAAGCTGGGGAAGTTGCAAACAAGATTTGGCACATTAGGAGCCTTTTTTTAATAGGTAAGTACAATCAGGAGCTATTTCCAATGAGCACACATGTTTCTGTTTGGGTGTACAGTGTTTAACACTGTCCTATTGACATTACACACAAATAGAAATTACCATGACAGAAGAGACACTTGAAATATTACATTTAGATGCAATCCTGGAGTCAGCATTCATTCAAATAAACATACTGCATTGATTAATACTTGCTGAGAAAGCTGCAAATAAGATTTAACACATACTACAACACAATAGTGTATCAGACAACTAATCTAAGATGCACAGAATATGCTACAAACAACAAGTGTCACAGTCCCTCCAGTTCAACAGTTCAAGGGAGATCACTTGGATTATTTCCCTTTCCCTGTTTCTGATCACCCATCAGCTGACTCGTGGATTAACTCACCCTATTCTGTCTTTCAATACACTTTTGCATCTCTTCTTCCAGATGATGAGAGAGCCAATCACAGCACTGACTGAGCAGTATTTTGCAACTGCTTTGGCTCTTAGGGTGCTTAGCCCTAGCATTTTCAGACCACTGCAGTATCTATTGTGCACATTACCAAGGGACCCTACTACCAGTACAATGACTCTACAGTCAAATCCTGTCTCTTGAATTCTCTGGCACAGTGGGAGGTATTTTTGGAACTTTGCATCATAGCAAGTGTCCAAAAAAGCATCATATGGTGTAGCTATTTCCACAATGTAGCACTTCCCATCAGCATAGTTTATTATGCACATGTCAGGCCTTCTGTGTTGTGTACCTTCCAACCTACCAGTGTCTTCCTGCAGAAAATATGTTTGTCTGACAACTTGGTCTTTCAGGATGTGTAAGTCTTCTTTCTGCTGTGATAGGTTTGTTGCCACAATGTTTAGGGTTCTGTTGTGCCTGGCTTGAATGAGTCTCTTGTTTTTCTCACAGCCATTCAGGATGTGACTGGCTGTTTCAGAGTGAAATGTACATCTCTTGCAATTCTTGCTGTAGGACGCTGGATAATACAGATGCAGAAGGCTGTCACACTCAATAAGCTGCAACCTGGCCTTGATGACAAACTTTGTTACATTGTCACTAAGATGCATATTTGTCAGGTGAGAGCTTGAGAGTGTGTGATCTACATTCTTGGTTCTGGCAATTCTTCCCTGTGATTCTTTTTCTTTCCACTGATCTACCCTTTTTTGGATTAGATTCTGTTTAATGCAGGTGTAGCATCCTTTTGGGTCACAGAGAACTATCTGTATTTCTTCATCCTCTGTCAGCACTATGATGTATTCATCATCCTCTTTGTGCAGCTTGAGGTTGAGTTTCACACATAGTTCATTCAGAGCAATCCATTGTGACCTAGGCCAATTCACCTTGGTTTTCTTTTTTACTAGGCTCTTGTGATCTGTTGCATATCCTGCAAAACTGTTTTCACTGCATGCTGGTTCTGCTTTCCTCTTTTTCATGTGTACTTCTAGGGAGGATCTTGCAGAGTGCTTTACCTGTGGGTCATCATTGTTCAGAGCACTCAAGTAGAAAGATAGCTTCTTAGTGTAGTATGCTACCCTTGGGTCAATTATGCCTAGTCCCCCTTCTCTTCTTGGGGTGAACACAAAGTCTCTGTTGGATGACTTATTGAGACCTACCCATGATCTTACAGAGTCAATGATTTCATCTTCCACTTTGTCTAGTGATTTCTCTGTCAAATGGCAATTGGGATAGTAGAAGCTTAGTTTTGCAAGTGCCATGGTGTTGATGGCTTGAATTTTGGCAGCTAGTGGGAGGGGAGCTCTGTCAATCTTATCCATGATGTTCTGGAATTCTTCTATGACCTGCTCTACCTGCTCTTTCTCAGCTGATCCTGTCAGATTGATGTCATAGCCCAAGTATTGATAATATCCCTCTCTGGGATAGTTGGGAAGAGGTGACCCTTGTATGCAGATCTGTGTATTTGCTGTCTTGTCATGTTTACTCCAATTATTTCCACTTCTCTGGCCTTTCATTAGAGCACACTTGCGGTGTTTGACACTCATCTTTGTGTATCTCATAAGCTCATCTGTTTTTCTTGCCGCTTCTTGGATGCTGTCTTCTTGGGTGCTAACAATGCATACATCATCTACATATGCTTGGACTGGGTTGGGTGTTTCTGTATTGGTCTTGTCTTGTTCAATCCATCTAATCCAGTTGTCAATTCCTTGTTCAAAGATGATAACTGACCAAGGACAGCCTTGGATTATCCCCTTCTCCCTTGTGATTGCTTTGGTCAGGCATTGCTTTGTTTTCACCTGGAATGTTGAGTTTGTATAGATGTCTTTGGTGATTGATATGATCTGCTCTGAATAGCCCACTTTTGCCAACTCTCTCATCCTCAACTCATGATTGATACTTCCAAATGCATCCATGATGTCTATGAATGCAACATACAGCTATGAGGATTTGTGTAGGAAGTCTCATATGTCTGTCTTCAGTGTAAATATGTGTTCTTGTAGTCCGTTTCTTGGCATGGACCCTTTTTGTCTTGTGGAAAGTCTGTTTGTCTGCACAATCCATGGGGTGACAGCTCGTTGGATCAGTTTCATGTACAGTTTGTAGCTGGTGGTAAGGAGTGATAAGGGGCGCCAGTCTTGGATGTTGCTAGGATCACCATTCTTTTTGGGGACTAGTGTGATAATGGAGTGCTTCCAGTCGGCTGGTATTTTGCGGTTTTCTGCGCAGATATTCATGATGGTACAAAAAAACTGGGGCAAGCTGTTTCCTATGTTGCTTCAGATAGTCATAGGTGACACCATCCGCGTCAGGGCTTCGTCTAGTGGGGAGGGAGCTTATGACTTTGTTGATGTCATGGAGAACCGAATTTCAGGTGGTTCCTTTTCAGGGGGTGGAATGGATACTTCGTTCCATGGTGGTGGATGATCTGTGACTGTTGTCTCTTGTGTGCATTTGGTGCGGAAGTATTCATAAACAGCGTTAGCATCAATAGCACAGCCAGACCTCCTGCATATTTTGCTGTTGTTATTGATGATCTGGATGGCTTGCTTCGGCTTTTCTTGCCACAATCTGGTTAGCTCTCCCTTTGTTACTGTTTGATCTTCGCGATGTAGCTGAGGGACTCTACCGCGCCTCGTGCGATGTAAACAAGGTATGATGTTATTTATATTTATAGCATCAGTGAGTCTGCAATAGATTTCGTCAGCGCAGCATTCATACGAATCGTGTATCGGTACACTTTCTGGGGTCTTAGTGGGCAGATGCCGTAGGATTCGTCTGGCAAATCTCAGGAAGGCAAGGCTATGTGGGCATTTGGTTTCGTCAGTTGAAAGCTGCCGTCTCGGAAGAAAATGTGTGAGAGAAGGGAAATAACGCGCAGCCACTTGTCAGGTTGCGGATGGGAGAACGTTCTTCTAACCAAAGACCCTCTACAATAAGATGATTCATCCGGTCACTTCCGGCGAAATTAGGATCACGCGCGCCACCAAGCGGTAATCGTGCTTAGCCGGTAAAAAATGTCGACCACGAAGAAGAAATCAAGGCAAGGAGGTGACCATTGCAGTGCGAATAACTGTGTTAACTCGCGCTATGCGTGTCCACAGAAGTCGTAGTCGTGATTAGCCGGTCAAAAATGTCGACCACGAAGAAGAAATCAAGGCAAGGAGGTGACCATTGCAGTGCGATTAACTGTGTTAACTCGCGCTATGCGTGTCCACAGAAGTCGTTTTTTCGTTTTCCGTGGAAAAATAAAGAGAGGTAAGTAATGATTATATAAATGTGTTTTGAGCTAAGCGCAATAAAATACAGAACTTGAAGTGTAATCTAAATCTGCTGAACTGGTGGAGGAAGCTTGTGGCTTTTGCTTTTGTAGGTGTGCCGATATTTGTTTTCGAAAATCTGCTGAATTAGTCACGTCAGCACCTCAGCAAATCAGCAGTCTTGATAATGAATGATTCACGTTAGATGATAAATATCGCCTTGAGGCTTGATCACAATTGAGTGATTCTGAATCAGAGTTGAAGAGTTTTGGCAACTGAATTCATACAATTTTTGTTTGCGAAAATGTTGATGAGTATTAAATTAATGATGCTTGCTGTATCTCGCGTGGTAATACATGCAGGCGGCAAAATGGCTTCATCGTGAATGCAGACTAACTTGTTGCGTTGTATTCCAGACAGCATTTCTGTCTCATTTTTGCAAGACAGTGAGAAGATTTCTCAGACTGTGATAGACAGGGGTATGAATAAATACTACTCATGTTATTTAGACGAAATTAAGATCTGACACTGTGACAAAATTTCGCCATTCACTAGGGGATCAACTTTCAAACTTTGACAAGACACAAACAAGGCTGCTTTTGTACATGCATGTGATGTTGGAAATAACACATGTCGATCAATAAAGCTTTCAAGAGATAGATAAGATAAAACTGGCTTTGTAAAGTACTCCTGTTTTGTTTTTTGTGCATTTGAATGTCTGAATGGGTTGATATTTTACAAACACAAAGTGGGTTAGAGAAGGGTGACCCTGTTTCCATACACTGCACACGCTGGATCATTTCTAACCTATCTTACCCCAAATGGATCTCTAGTCAAAACATTTTTCTGCCCCTTTTACACAAAAAGAGGGTTTTTGAGTGTGTGGTACAATCGTTTTTAGCGTTTTTAATCGACGCTGACGGTCGTAATACGACTTTGTCCATTCATGGTCGAAACTTCCCTGGCTTAATTCGCGGATCGCTTTCGCCTAGCAGATGACAGCTTTGTATACAAATCATCACTGCTAGGCAGCGCGAAATTGACCGAAGTCGATCAAAAAACTCGTATTCATACAAATAATAAACCAATTCGACTTTCTTTCTCAGATTATTCAGACTTCGTCCGATTATTACGACCGTAAGATAGCAGTAATTTGACATTCGGCGTCACCTCTTCTGATTGGCCGGTTCGTGTCATGTGACGGTGATAGTTTTGTCTGCAACTCGCACTTACGTCTTACGTAATTGTCGAAGTAGTGATGTTTACTTCGTCCGATGAACGCTGCCAAGACTAATGCGCGAATGAATGAAGTATGATTTCATAATTTTTCTGGATTAATACAAATGTATATCAAATACATCAGTTCAATTTAATCGAGTCAATTAATCGAGTACATGTCCACCAGGTCAAAAATGTGTGAGTGGAACGCAAGTCAGAAAAGTTACAACTTGGTAGTCTGTTCGCGTGGCCTAATGGCAGTGAATCAATATTAAACTTGGCAGAAATAGACCTTGAGTATCCTAAAATGTACAAGACCACTCAAATTTCATGAACTATCATCCATTTTCCTACAATTTATAGTGCAAAATACGAAGCGATGGAGTTTACGGAAAAGAACGTTATAATTGCTTTACAAACACGTAGTAACGTCAGTTGCAGAATGGCTCAGACGGTAAAGCGTTGGACTATGGTAACGTTAGGTCATGCGTGAACGGGTTCGAATCCGTGCTGAAACTATTTTCCCCCTCTTTTTTCGAGGTTGCTGGTTCGAACCCGTCCTGTGTTTTTTTGGTTTTTTGTGTGTTTTTCCCCCTCTTTTCTCGAGAGGTTGAGGGTTCAAACCCGATCTTTTGTATATAGTGCCAAAACCTGGAGGTTCAGCGCCAGCGGTTTTTATCCCTCCAAATTTACTGGAGGTCCTACAGACTTTATCCCTCCAGGTTTACTGGAGGTCCTACAGACCTTATCTGTCTGTGTGTGTGTGTGTGTCTGTCTGTCTGTCCTGACTTCATGGCTGATTTCTCAAAAACTACTGGACGGATTTTCTTGACATTTTGCACACTAACTGGAAGTTAGGTCCGATTGAATGTTTCAAATTTTCTGAATCGAGGCTTGAAGAGAAAGTGGTTTTTTAAGGTCGTACATTCGACAGCGCTTCCCCAAATACTCGATTCATGGAATGGCGAAATTGCGAAATGTGTGACGTCATCAATACCGTGACGTAATTTATTGGGTATGTCTCTCTGTCAGGCCCTACTTAATGGCTGATTTCTCAAAACCTATTAGATGGATTTCCTTGGCATTTTGCACACTTACTGGAAGCTAGGTCCGATTAAATGTGTGAAATTTTCAGAATCGAGGCTTAAAAAAAATGTGTTTTTTTTTAGTTCGTACACTTGGAAGCACCTCCCTCAAAATTGATTGAAGTAAGCGCCTAATCGAGTCAAACTGAGTTATCTTTTCCTACGTTCACAAAACAGTGGCTTCTTAGTATGTTGAACGACTACCAGCATACGCAAAAAAGCGATACTACGCTGTGTTGGCTTCAAATTCATTCCATTTGTGAAACCAGGAAAGTATATGTACCAACTAGAACGTTGCCTTTGCTGGTTAAAAGCCTGGAATCGCCCAGCGAACTAGCTGACTGTCGACACAATCATGTGGCACTGTTGTACATTTGCAGTCAACGTAAGTTCTCGTATGACGATTTGATTCAAGGCCTAGTGCTAATTGTTTTGATGGTCTGGTCTCAGTGTCACAAAAATATGATGATTTAATCAATCCCTGATTTAAAAAATAAGTACGTTGCCCTATATTGATCGACATTCTGAGTGAAATACATCTATTTCACTGTCCCACCTGGCAAACTAGCTTGTTGCCGGTGTGACGAAATGAGTTTTCTGCTGCGATGAGATTTCTGATGGGCTCAGTGCGCATGCGCAGATTTCTGACGGGCTCAGTGCGCATGCGCAAACATGCGACAGTTTCCGCCGCGATGAGATTTCTTCATTCTTCCAACGACTGCAAAGCAAGCACGTGTTTTCATTTTTCAACGAGTTCTTTTTGCAGCAGAAGAAATATATTGCAATAGAAGAAATCTGATTGCAGGAGAAGAAATCTCATAAATGGGAGCTGATTGCAAAAGAAATCTGACCGCAGCATCAGAAAGCTGACCGCAGCAGACCGTCAGAAATCTCATTGCACAGAAAACACATTTCGTCACACGGGCTGTATCGAGCTTGTGTGTTCGTGTAGGCCTACTCAAAAGTCAAAATCACAGTCGTCTCCGAAACAAGAAATAATCAGAGTAAGGGGGAAAAACATTTCGTTTGAATTGTTTTGTTCTTGCAGCACTTCAAAGATGGTGTGTAGGTCTGTGACTGTCTGTCTCCATGTGTTTTGTGGTATGTAGGTCTGTGACTGTCTCCATGTGTTGTGGTGTGTAGGTCTGTGACTGTCTCCATGAGTTGTGTGTAGGTCTGTGACTGTCTCTATGTGTAGTGGTGTGTAGGTCTGTGACTGTCTACATGCGTTGTGTGGTGCTTAGGTCTGTGACTGTCTTCCATGTGTTGTGGTGTGTAGGTCTGTGACTGTCTGTCTCCATGTGGTGTGTAGGTCTGTGACTGTCTGTCTCCATGTGTTGTGTGGTGTGTAGGTCTGTGACTGTCTCCATGTGTTGTGTGATGTGTAGGCCCCAAGCTAAAAGACACACTTTTGTATGATTTATCTCATAGAAAACATAGAAATTAACTTATAACTTATAAATGCATTTAATCACAGAAGGAGAAAAAACAATCAAAATCGTAATTTTAATGTTAATTTTTCTGCCAGTGCACAGAAGCAAGGTTTGAAATGACACGAGGCAGCCCCATATTCTCATTGGTAGCATCTGACAGCTCGACCAACCTTGGCCATGTTATTGGTATAACACTGAGAGCCTAGCAGTCAGTAGATCCTGACATAAGGGGATCATTCCGCAACTCTATCCTTATGCTGTATTTGAAATGATGTGGAAACAAGTGTAGAAACTGCTGACTCTTTTAAAACTCCACCACAAAGTTGCCACCAGAAAAAACTTCTTTGTTTTATGTTGAAAAAGTAAATCAGAGGTAACAGATAATAGCTATTTGCCTCAGGTCTGTGACTGTCTGTCTCCATGTGGTGTGTCATTCTGAACACAGAGATCATAGTATCTCTGACACAGGTTGGTCACGTGACTTTGGCTCCACATTCCAATGCTTTTACCAATCAAAATTCAACATGGTCAAAAGACCATTGAGAGTAAAAAGAGACGATTGTATTTCTCTCCAATTATTTATCCCGATTGATAAACACAAATGTGGTGTTCTAATAAAACTAATCTATGAGATTTTCAGGAAATCATTTGAGAACTACTTTTAGCGCAATCATTGTCAAAAGGTTGCAAACTGCCTTGAGCACGTGCGTTTGTGTATAATAATTCACGCAATCTTTCGACCTACTATAAACGCAGCGAAAAGAATTCCTATGGCTCCGGGCTGGTTTCGTGAATCTATGGTTATACTCTCGCAAGTAAATGCTTTCTGGCCAGAACCTGTGGTCTAACTGCCTTCACACTGTTTGACGAGCTCTACTTCGATCATTCCTGTATCGACTGATGGAGTCAGTAAGCGATTTAACCTACATTCCGTCTGTGTCTGTGTTGTGTTGTGTTGTGTCGAGTGGAAGTTTCTTCTGTAGGAATCCGTCCGATTCCGAAGTTCGATATTAGCGGATAGCTCAGAAGCAGTTTTTCTTAGTTTAATCCTTCTAAGCATACATTAAATTAATGATTCCTCATCAGCAATAGCACTCAGCGGGTTTCTCACTTTCTGTGTGTATCGGTCGAAAAGATTATGCAGACGGGATAGGTTGCCTTACTCGCTAAATGAAGTATAACTATTGCTGTTGTATTCAAAGTCCTTATACTTAGTAGAGTTCACAATATTACACTCTTGTGATTCTAATTTTACCGCATACAAGTTTTACATTTATGGGAAATCGATGTTTAGAAAATGAATTGACGAAAAACATGTCTGCCAGTATCGAGTGTATCACAACAAGCGGAGGAATACACTGACGATGTGATATGCCATTAGCGTGGCTGAGACTTTGTGTTCAGAACGGTGGTATGCAAGTTATGGAAGAATTAAGGCTATCACGTGACCAACCTGTTGCTGAGACTATATTCACTAGTCTCAGCCACGCTGAATGGTGCTGTGTAGGTCTGTGACTGTCTCCATGTGTTATGTGGTGAATAGTATTATATATATTATTAATGCTTTTTTTCTTATGTGTTCATTATTTTGATTTTATTCCTTCTTTTATTTTTAGTTTTTGTTTTTGTCGCAAGATTTGCGCAAGGTGTGTGAGGAATTGTACAGAAAGTTCGAAACCAGGTAGCATCGTTATCGAGAATGCTAGGCATGAACCGGGTGCATCTAAAAATAGTAACCAAAGCTGGGACCCACCACTTGTTGCTAACCGGGAGTGATTAGCCCAGGGGGGAGGGGTCAGGAGATTCGATTGGGGGGAGGGCGAGAGAGGTTCGCGCACGAGTGAAGCATGAGTGAAGCATGAGTGATCTCGGAAGGCGATAGCATCCCCACGTGTTACAATCGAATTTTCCAATTGGCTAATTGGAGCTGGGGCGATGAATCGTTTGGGCGTTTGACGCCAGGGGCACACATATTCAAGCTTGCTGCTGAGTAAGCTGGACGTGTTGTGGCAACAGGGTCGCGTAGGCTCATGGGGACGCGCATGTCTGCTTAGAGCGCTATTATCACTCGAGGGGTTCTGGTTCTCCCAAGTGTGACAACAGTCTGTCAAGTCACGGTCTGTCTTGAGGTATGTTCATTACGGTTCTATGGTTGAATGCGTATATACCTTTGTAAGTGAGAGAACGCCATTTTTGACTAAATTATTCTGCAAGGGGTAAAGTTGAATTAAGTGTCTCCTCAATCGTCCAGAAAATGAATATTGACTGTGGGAATGGAAAAGGGGGAGAAATTCAATTGCTCTTTGAGTGAGTCAAGTTATTGGGTTCTAATTCTGATGACGTCTGAGGTGCGTCCATCAGTCATTCGTGAATGGGAGTGTGTGAAAGAGGCTTGTGTTGAGAGTGCAGCGGCTGCTGCCTTATCTCGTAGTGATAAGTCGTCTGTCTATTTTCAGACCACATATATAGATATACATGCTTATTAGCTTGTGTATATGAAACTGGGTTCCGAAAACCACAAACTGGGTTTGCAGCAGTGAGTCAGCCATTCAGTGGCTATTGCTTATTAAGTCATGTGTACGTATTCACGCCTGCGGAGCTGAGTCTATGGAGTCCTGTGGGAACCAGTTCGGAAGCGGCCGAGGGTGAACGAGTCCTACCGAAGAGTGCCACTGGTCACCAGAGTGACCAGTCCCGAGGGCCAGCCAGAGGGCTGGAGGCCAAGTGTCCCGGGGATACTGAGGGAGCGGAAGAGTGCTGTCCGCTGGGCTACTGCTTGGTGGATTACCACGACGAGAGATTTGGCGGCGCGTGGGTAGCGGCCCCGCGCGACTGTGGATTACCATGACGAGAGAATTAGCGGCGCAGGGGCGGGGGCCCCGCGCTACTGTCTGTGTAGACAGTGTGTGTTATGTGTCAACCGTGCTCGGATTACCGTGTTGATTCCAGAGGGGAGTAAGGACACGAAGTGGTAAAAGAGTTTTCTTATACCCACTAGATCCATGAATGAGACGGAGAGATTGACAGTAACTTTGGCCGAGGCCATCACGTTCTCAGAGCGTGTAGAGCTCTATCGTTGGAGTGGAGAGGGAGTTCACGGTAGACTGTTTCACTGCAAGAGTGGACCGGAGTAAACGCTAGCGCGTTTGTTATTGTATGCTAATTGAGTGTCGGCGTCCCTCCACATGCAGTGAGAGCTGTGATTGGAGGACGCTCGATACACTGCCCAGAAGTTGCTTGAGGCCCCGCCCGTTGGGGCGTGTCGCTTCATTGCTGAACTTGTGCGAGAAGAATTGTGGTGCGTTGTTGTGTTCTTTTGGGGACTTATCCTTTTTGCTGGTTGGGATTTTCTTTCAGCTTTTGTTTTTATTGATTAAACTATTGTTGTGAAACTGTATCCTACCCTCAGTGTCTCATTTTGTTGTTGTTTTTCTATTTATTTACCTTTATCGCTGCAGGAGAGTGGCAATTAGGATTTTGTTGAAAATCCTCAGGTGTAATTTCCATCACAAGTTCTCAGTAACTGACTTATAAAGAATTTATCAATACACCACCACGCGACAGATTTGCAACTTTTTGTGCATGACTATTGAGTGTTCCAGAAGAAAAATAATAAACAAGAAAACTGTTCATAAAATATACCTCTTTGTTACATGTACTTAGTTAATGCATGGATGTGCATGTTGAAACAAAATAGAACAACAAACAGGACACACACAAAACCAGTTAGAAAAAAAATGTTGTACTGCAGGTATCTTTCAATTTTTTTATTTCTCATGTTTAAAAGTTTGTGCTGGTGCAAAAAGAAATACAAAAAGTGCCAGAGGAGTACAAAGCACCTTGGAAATAACTAGTGGCAGTTAACTTCAAACAACAATTTGCATGGCTGATCAACATTGTGCTAAGTGACTGTGAGAACTGGTTTGCTTATGTCTCACTATATGATGTGTGTGAACTTGTGTGAAAAAATTGAAAGATACCTGCAGTACAACATTTTTGCAAAACAAAAACTAAAAATAAAAGAAAGAGTAAAATCAAAATAATGAACACATAAGAATAAAAAAATCATTAATAATATATATAATACTATTCACCACACAACACATGGAGACAGACAGTCACAGACCTACACACACACCACACAACACATGGAGACAGACAGTCACAGACCTACACACCACACAACACATGGAGACACAGTCACAGACCTACACACCACACAACACATGGAGACAGACAGTCACAGACCTACACACAACACAACACATGGAGACACAGTCACAGACCTACACACAACACAACACATGGAGACCGACAGTCACAGACCTACACACTACACAACACATGGAGACACAGTCACAGACCTACACACCACACAACACAGGGAGACAGTCACAGACACGCGATGCGGCAATTTACGTGTAAACACCTGTTGACCAGGGATTACGTATCACAACACCTGAATGATTTGCTGTGTATTTGCGGTAGAAACATATCACAACAACGCTGTTTCATTATAGGCGCTCCACTTCGAGCACTGTATAAGGCAAATGTACAACAGTGCCGCGTGATTGTGTCGACATTCAGCTAGTTCGCTGGGCGATTGCAGGCTTTTAACCAGCGAAGGCAACGATCTAGATGGTACATATACTTTCCCGGTTTCACAAATGGAATGAATTTGACGCCAACACAGCGTTCAGGGTATCTATCATCCGTTTTACTTTGTCCCCAAGCACAGCGCTTGTTACTCGGCATTCTGAAAGATGCCCGGGAATCTGTTCTCACAAACAAGGGAAGTAACTCCCAGAGCCTCGATATGTGCATGAGGTCCATTTACAGTGCAAAATACGAACCAAGGGGGTTTACGGAAAAGAACGTTATAAATGCTTTACAAACACTCAGCCATATCAGTTTTCAATGGCACAGTTGGTAGAGCGTTGGACTCTTGGTCATGCGTGACCAGGTTCGATTCTGCACTGAAACTTTTTTTCTCTCTCTTTTTTCGAGAGGTTGTGGGTTCGAACCCGACCTGGTTTTTTGTGTTTGTGTGTGTGTGGTTTTTTTTCCCCCTCTTTTCTCGAGAGGCCCTACTTAACGGCTGATTTCTCAAAAACTACTGGACGGATTTTCTTGGCATTTTGCACACTTACTGGAAGTTAGGTCCGATTGAATGTGTCAAAGTTTCAGAATCGAGGCTTGAAAAAAAAGTTTGGTTTTTTTTAGTTCGTACACTCGGAAGCACCTCCATTGATAGTCAATTTATGGAATAGCCAACTCGAGATCGAGTCAGAGTTATCTTTTCCTACTTCATCAAAACGCTTCGATGTATAGAATAGAATTCTTTGGCTTGTTTAGGCGTCCAGGGTCTATCGCCGATTCTGGTGGTTCTCTGGCTGTATTTTTATTGTTCTTATGGATACTGGTCTTTTATCAGGCCTAGTCTATATCACTTGTGAGATAAAGAAAAAGAGAGAAAAAAGGCCTAATTGCTGTGCAGCATCTGCGCCAGTGGTTCCTCCAGCTTGAACATATATTCCTTGTAGATGCTTGTCCACTCTGTTCTTGAACGAGTTCAGGCTCGGTGCCTCAACTTCGCTATTCGGGAGGCTGTTCCACATGTTTATAACTCGCTGGGTGAAGACATGCTGTCGTAAAGCCGTATTGCATCGGTTTTTCTTGAGCTTGTAGGCGTGACCTCTTGTGACACTATTGTCATCGCAGGAAAACAGATCAATGTATGTTGAACATCTAACAGCAGACGCCAAAAAGCGTACTACGAGAAGATTATTGACGTTGATGGGTTAGATCCGTATGAAATACCAAACAGTTCGTGGTCTGTCTACAAAAACCAGTTGCAGGACATAAACCACTCCAGGATTGTACAATATTTTCTGCATGTTTCATTCAGTTATTGTGACTATCTGTCTGTCTGTCCCGACTTAAGCTCTTAACGGCTGATTTCTCAAAAACTACTGGACGGATTTCCTTGACATTTTGCAAACTTACTGGAAGTTAGGTCCAATTGCATGTATCAAATTTTCTGAATCGAGGTTTGAAAAGAAAGAGATTTATTTGGTCATTTCACGGAATGGCGAAATGCGTTGGCCGTTGCGTAATCGAGATCGAGTCGAACAATTATCTTTTCCTACTTCAGCAAAACGCTTCGTTCTATCAAAGAACTTAGACATCAAGAAGCGTCACTCCAGTATCTTGTATAGTAAAAAAAGCATGACGAGATTTTGCTAACGTCACAGCAAAGATTATAGGTTACACAAAGATAGCTTATAAGCTCATTGTTATGAGGATCGAGAAACGTTGCGCCCCAAGCGGCCTGGACTATGGTGAAGTAATCACTCTGTTTAGATACATGTAAAAAGTGCTTGTTTGTCGACGCGTTTCTGATGCATTCCGATCATGTTTGTGAATACATTTACGGTGTAATGTGTAATAAAATGATTTGCTGCAATAATGGGGGTGTTTGGCTTTGTTTTTTTGTAGCAGGCGTTGTGAAATCGAAAGATTTGGTTCATCTAAATGGATGCTTGTGCGCATGCGCGTGAGCCTATAGTCCGTTTAAACATTGCTCTGTCAGTGGACACTACTGACTTCGCACGCCCGGGGAGTAATGCCAAAGATCCGGCCGCGTTAAAACATGCAAAAATATTAATTAGATTAAAAACTAATCGAAAAAAGTCATATTAGACTGTTTTAACGTATACTTTCTGCACAAAACCCACAGAAGATAAGTAAACAAACCTCACCGGTCGTATGTACCTAGATGGCTAGCAGACGAATAATCTTTGTCTCCACTGACAGAGCAATGTTGAAACGGACTATAGGCTCACATTTCGATGAACCAAATATTTCGATTTCACAACGCCTGCTACAAAAAAACAAAGCCAAAACACCCCCATTATTGCAGCAAATCATTTTATTACACATTACACCGTAAATGTATTCACAAACATGATCGGAATGCATCAGAAACGCGTCGACAAACAAGCACTTTTTACATGTATCTAAGCAGTGTGATTACTTCCCCATAGTCTTGGCCGCTTGGGGCGCTGCGTTCCGAGCGTCTTGTAACTCTATATAGCAAAAGCTCGGCATGAGCTATCTTTGTGTAACCTATAATCTTTG
>JAWQFJ010002428.1:81670-124170 GCA_034096865.1 Theodoxus fluviatilis
GAAATGGTAATTTACGTTATTGAAACTGGGGTGGTGGCGCTTACATTCCAACTGACAACAGTGAATGGGTCACTAGTTTGCCCTTAGAAAACAGCCGCAGTGTTCTAGATTATTCCTGACAACTAACCTAATTGGTAGAGTATTCATGGGGAACAACATCTACAAATTAGCAACGAATAGTCCATGAATCTCCATTCCATCATGTCTATTATTGTACAAGAACATCTTGAAATCACAGAGCCACCTATCCAGTATAAGGCGACCAAGCGCGGTACATGTGTTTACAATACATTACTCCACCAAGGTATACATCCTGACGTACAATCATCTGTTCACTGGTAGTGATGGACACTAAAACCACAGCAAAAGACTGTCAGAACTATCATTCCCAAGCAGTCATAGTACAGAACTATCCCAACTGCATGGAAACATAACCTTCTCATTAAATCGCTGGTCCTTAATTCTGGAAGATCCCATAATAACCACAAAATTCTTCCGTCAAGGGTTAATGGCAAGTTTCATAAAATATCCACTCAAGTTGCTGAGGGGGGAATTAGGCACAATCCAGACAGTCAGTATGGCATAAAGTCATAGTGAAAACATAGCAAAACATGACAAGGTATAGTACACAACATGATAGAATGCACAAACCTCTTGCACTGCTGTTACATGTGGTGCAACATCACCCCTCAATCAGTCAGCCAAGACTCAGGAACCTGTGAAATTCCAAGTATTCTCAATATAACTACCCATTATACTAGAATGCATTGTGCAAAATTGCAAAATAGAAGAGCAGTCTTCACAACCATCCCATGGCTCTTTAATAAAAGCCTTACAAAACACAATAGGTAAAATATTTCTAAGTACAAAATAAGGTGAGATCTGAGAGAAAATTATAAAGAAATCCTTCATTATTTACCACAAGCAAGGTTGGGAACTAGAATAAGTTGCTGAGAGATACTTTCTGATAAAATAATAAAGTTATAGAGTCCTAACAAAACGGTGTGATTGCTGCTTCACTAGTTTGTTTATGTCGGAAGTTGACTGGGGGGGGGGGGGGGGGGGGGGGGGGGGGCCGCACGGGGAGAAAAATACCTCCAGTGCTAAAATTAGCCTACCGCGTCAGGGAACCTCATTAGCATATGACCGTTGACGTCACAACCCACGCTACGGTTTGCGCCAAACCTGACTGGGGAGGGGGGGAAATGGGGAGAGAGGGGCAAACCACCGCCATCGCGAAGTTAGTGAATCAAATTCGAAGCAACAAATCTTAGAATGCATTTTGAGTTAGAGATTCTCCCAGTTCTCAACAACTTTCTACGCAGCAAATGCAACATAATTTGACAAGCAATAATCCAACACTGCCATGAAAATGATGCTGACTGAAGCAAGGACAGAATCGTGTTCCACAACTAATCAGGCAGAGTCTGAGCTATCGTTTCAGAGTGAATGACAACACAATTTCTGTCATAAAATATAGATAAGAAGCAAAGTCATGAAAAACTATTTCTGTCACCAAACATCTCCACTGAGCAAGGGAATATTCTCTCCTCCTTCCTCAGATTCTGTATCAACATGGCGGACAGACAACATAACTTTTCGATGTCGGCATCATCATTATAAAAGTAATTAAAACAGAATAATACAAAATAATTGCCTTCCAACATACCTCCGTTCCAATCTTACATGGTTCCGTCAGAGGTCACAAGTGGAAACAATTCACCAGTGGACACACAAGATAAAATAATGGATGAACTCAAGAGTCACTCTGGATCCTGCCAATCTTGTAGATGGTCGGTCTGACAAAGGTGTCTTGGATAGTTCCAGAATTTGAATCGTGACATCGCACTCCGAACAAGTCCGCGGTAAGAAAATAGTTTCCTTGGAGAATCACCCTTCTCTCAACTTAGCAGAGGTTATTTGGAATGCTGATCAACATAATTCTAATAATGACAATTCAACACGAAAATAGGAGTACCAAGCTGGACAAAACAAGTGGATAATATGGATAACAGATTCCTACGCGAGATGCTAAGGCACAATGAGTCTGGCACAGCTTGACCCGGTTTGGCCCATAGGCTACATTAACGCTAAGTAGGCCACTAAGCTACAGTGCAGGTACCAGCAGAAGAGTGGGGTTGCAGTGCTGCTTTAGGCTGTTGGGTCAGTGAGAAATGGATGGTCTGTGCACTCACGGAGATGGAAGGGGGTGTGTGTGTGTGTGTGTGTGTGTGTGTGTGTGTGTATGTATGTATGTGTGTGTTTGTATGTGTTTGTGTTGTGTGTGTATGTGTGTGTGTGTTTGTGTGTATGTGTGTGTGGAGCCTTGTGACACGCTGCCGTGCTGTGCGTGTTTTAGGACTGTGTTTCTACGCCTGGCTTCCCTGGCTGTGCTGATCGTGACGCTGTACACGCAGATCACCTGCTCCTCCAAGGATTCCTGCCTCAACATCATCTCTCCCTGCTCCGCCATCACGGTCAGCCATCCTTTTCTTTTCCATTGTCTCGTTTTTCTTTCTTCCTTCTTATCCTTTTGTTTAATGAATGATAGAGAAATGACCATGGTAAGGGATTTGCAACCGAGTTTCAAAATCAAAACTTGATGGATCTGAATATGCCTCTAGGCAATGATATGCCAAACAGCTATAGCATCAAGAGGTCAGGATCGTGATAGTCGAATCCTCTTCGTCGAGATCTGTGGGATTTTGTTGAACGTTGATGATTGTTTCACGGTGCTTTGCAGTGCTGGGAGACGTACGTTGGTCAGCAGTTCTACAAACTGGTCATTCTGGACACCATCGTGGGCAACATAACCGTTCTCGCGGTCGAGTTCCCTCGAAGGTAAGGACACCAGCGCCCAGGGCAACGTACGTGATTTCAAAATAATGACAGAGAGAATGCTGTTTGTTCATGTGCTTGCTTGTGAGTTCATCATGAGAATATGCGGCCTTGTAGTGTGTTGTTGTTTTTGTGTGTTTTTTGCGTTATGCCTCGTTCCTTCCGTGAAGATACGACAGAGAAATGTAAAAACGCAGTACGGAAGATCTTCAGTCTTGACATATTAGTCATATGACAGCCTCTTCTCGACTTTCTATGAAATGTGCACGTACGGTTATGATTCCCTCACTGTATTTGTTGCTTTGAGATAAGTTGTCTGTGGAATAGAACCATTACGCGGGTTTATAACCATCTCAGAGCTGTCTGGTAATAATACAATGTGACGGGGGACTTCACAAAGGGATTAACGACCTAGTAAGATATACATGTAAAAGAACGCCTCTCTCACTAAATCAAAATGCACAGACCGTTTTTGTGTATTTCATCTAAACGCAGAATGTTAAAGACATTTCCTGGACATTTACGTTCAGTTTGTTGGTTTTTTTGTGTGTGCCTGTTTTGCTCGTGCTCTCTCTAATACCATTTCGAATAGCATGCGTTGTCTGTGCCTCAGACTGCTGTACAACTGCTGCACGGGCAAGTGCGGGGTCATGGACAAGATCGGTCCTCCAGAGTTTGATGTGGCAAAGAACGTACTGGATCTCGTTTACACACAGACGCTGTGCTGGTAAGCTCGTGCTCTCGCAGATAACAACAATAATAATAACAGCCTTTGTTTCGTCACTCCTTTTTAATATAGGAAAGAATTATCTTATTCCGCCCCTAGTCGTCGCTAGGCAGCACCCAGTAACCACTCATACTCCTTGGTAGGATAGGCAAAGCAGGTGAAGAAGCACCTTGCCCAAGGATGCAACTCTAGGATCCTTGCAGCTTCCAACACCGCACCCGCCTGCCGCGAAGCGAATGTAGGCGGATGTCTTTTCTACTGGACTAGAGCCCCCTGAACTAGAGCTCGGCGTTGTCGGCTTGCTGTAAACTGTTACTGATTAGGAATTGGGTTAAGATTGTTCATTTTTCAGGCAAATTGTTTTACACATTAATCATGTGATGCAATTGGAGTTAGTTTTTGTTGTTGTTACTTGAAGTATTTGAAAATGATATAAACGTATCATAGTTTGAGCTTTGCTTCCGTTGAACTACAGCTCTATCTTGGTATGTACTTGTGTCACTACGCCGTTCTTACAGTATCATATCAAGTTCGCAGATCATATTCACATACTTTTCTACGTTAAGCAGAAATGATATTTAAAGTCCCTTCTTTTGCCAAAAATGATTTGTATGTTGAAACTTTAGTACCGTTAGAGAATCTACAAGCAGATTGCCAAAACTCATTAATGAAGACGGTAAATACGTTGAGAGAATACACCTCCGAAAAAAATCGAGTAAATCGCATCTACTCATTATAATGTGACTAGTGTACCTTTCAAATTTCAGGCTTGGTTTCTTCTTCTCGCCTCTCATCCCTGGCATCGTCATGGTCTCCCTGTTCGTCCTTTTCTTCATGAAATGCGTAAGTCGTCTTTGTCTCATAAAGTGGCAAAGGCCTCTGTCTCTGTCTCTTTGTTTCTCTGTCTGTGCCTCTCTCTCTCTCTCTCTCTCTCTCTTCGTGTCTCTTTGTTTTGTTTCTCTTTGTCTCTGTCTCTTTATTTTGTATGACACTTTTTGTCCCTGTCTCTCTCACATTCCGTTTCTCTTTGTCTGTCTGTCTGTCTGTCTGTCTGTCTGTCTGTCTGTCTGTCTGTCTGTCTGTCTGTCTGTCTGTCTGTCTGTCTGTCTGTCTGTCTCTCTGTGTGTCTGTCTGTGTGTCTGTCTGTGTGTGTGTGTGTTTGTCTGTCTGTCTCTCTCTCTCTCTCTCTCTCTCTCTCTCTCTCTCTCTCTCTCTCCCTCCCTCCCTCCCTCCCCCCCCCCCCCCCCCCTTCCCACAAGGCCCTTCAGACAGATTTCGAGAAGCATACTCCGGAACATACAGACTGAGACATACCCTGTGTTTGCAGCTGTCCGCCCTGTACGCCTGCCAGCCCTCCCAGCGACCGTACCGTGCTGCCCGTAGCAACTCCTTCTTCATGGTGGTCCTCCTCATCGCATTCTTCCTCTGTTGCTTCCCTGTGGGCTACACCATCTCCAGGTGAGTCAGTCCCCAAGAGGGTTCTGTGGAACGACAGGAAGCTCCTAGGTACTCCTAGGTAGCTCCTGCGGCGGAGTGGTCAGCGCGCTTGACCTGCTGGTCGCTTGCGGCTGGTGGGTGTGGTGTTCAAAGCTGCGCGGTTCCCAGAGTTGCATTCTTGAGCTACGTGCGTTACTCACATTGCTTCTCCTCACCCAGGAGTAAAACGAGTACCCGTGAGGGCTGAGCTGGAAAACTCTGAAAGCAAAGTTTGGTGCGTTCATCTGCAGCCTGGTTGCATGTTCACCAGTGAGTTGAGATGGTGTTGGAGTAATAAAGAGAGGAAGCCCGATGGCCAGGGGGTAAATGTGTGCGGTTTGACTACCCATCAATGGGTGGAAATAGTTTCTGGCAGGACGGCATCTGAGATATACTATTTACAAACTATTATTAGATTATACCTCCTAGCAGCTTCGCACATGGGGTAGACCTTTAACAAAAATACAATGTATGAGTAGTCTTTGTGATGAAAATGGCATTTTCAAGTGAGCTCCCTAAACACCGAAATGAATGTTAAAGCGCTTTTATCTCAAGATGATGTCGCCTTAACTTTTCTGATGAAATTTAATGACGCCATTGCTTACGTCTGCCTTGCATTATAATTTCCCCCGCCAAAGAGGTTATGACTTTCATTGGTTAGTTAGTTCGTTTGTTATTTGGCAAACTAACTAAAGTGTTCAGAACGGATTCTGATAAGAGTTGGTGCTAGGTAAGGGCTTTGCCCAACGATCAGTCCATTACATTTTGGAGGATATCTGTTATATTGTTTTGAAATTATAACCATAAAGAGACATTTCATCGCCTTAGGCTGTAGGCTGGCGTAGTACAGGCCCGAAGTTGGCGTATGCGTTCCACATTCAGAGACCGCTAGCAGGCGCTAAAATGAACTAAACTTTGTAGCGTCGGGCCTGGTTAGCAGAACATGCTCCCTGAATTATACAGGCCATGGAAGAGGTGCTGTGATAATATTACCGCTGAGGCTGCCTTGGCGGAGGTTGGTACTTTTTGAGTGCTCTCTAGAACAGTTTATATCAAGATGATCTATATTCCTTTCCTACGAAACTGATGTCGCTGCTTGTTCTAATAAGGTTTCCATGGAAAGTTGTTTTCTCTTCCTGTCCTTGTCAAGGAAATAACGTTACCGCCTGCTGTTGCCATGCATGTCTTCACGGAAACGGCGCCTCTGCTTTTCACTGTCTTTGTGGACGAGATAACGTTGCCACCTGTTGTGTTATGTCACCGCTTTCACTTCCTGTAAGTGTAACTGTTAAAGAAAGGACGCTGCTGTCTGCTGTTACTGCGCTTATCTATGGAACCTACCATTCGATTGGTGTTGTAATTACATCAATGCTTCCCTTTTCCTGGATACGACGTTGCTATCTACTGCCGTGGACCTCCGTGAAATCATCATTGAACGACGTCCCCGCATACACTTTCATTTGCGTGACATTTTAGTTGCCTCTAACTGTTGCCATGGTTACGACGTTGCTGTGTCTTTGCAGCTTGGCGCCGTCCAAGATGTGCGGTCCTTTCCGTGCAGACACGAGAATGTACGACCCCATCACGGACCTTATCCCCACGTGGCCCCAATGGCTGGGCACCATCTGGAACGTCCTCTTCTCCCCTGCCTTTACGGCCTGCATCTTTGTCCTGCTCCTGTGAGTGTTCGCCCACCCCACCCCCACCCCCACCCCCACCCCCACCCCCACCACCCTCCCCACTCCCTTCCTCCACCTCTCAGTCGTCTTTCATCCATTCCTGTCCCCAGTCTGGTAGTCTGGTGGCTCGTTGAAAGCTGTTCGTGTTTGAAATGTGATTATCTGTTGTTTACTAATGTCGCTGTGGCGAATGAACCGTAAAATCTACTTATCCATGACAACCGCATTTTCTCCGTTGTTTTTGTATGTTTTCCAAGTTAAAAAACCTATATCATTCACTTGTCATGCTCTCTCTCATTCTGAACACAGAGATATAGTATCTCTGACACAGGTTGGTCACGTGACTTCGGCCCCACATTCCAATGATTTTACCAATCAAAATTCAACATGATCAAAAGACCATTGAGAGTAAAAAGAGACGATTCTATTTCACTCCAATTATTTATCCCGATAGATAAACACAAATTTGGTGTTCTAATAAAACTAATCTATGAGATTTTCAGGAAATCATTTGAGAACTACTTTTAGCGCGAACATCGTCTAAAAGGTTGCAAACTGCCTTCAGCACGTGCGCTTGTCTTTGGAACTCGTCAGTATAAACGCATCGAAAAGGATTCCCATTCCTATGGCTCCGGGCTGGTTTCGTGAATCTATGGTTATACTCTCGCAAGTAAATGCTTTCTGGCCGGAACCTGTGGTCTAACTGCCTTCACACTGTTTGATGAGCTGCTGAGTCCACACTTCGATTATTCGTGTATCGACTGATCTAGAAGTAGAAGGAAGATTTAACTCACTGCTGTCTGTGTTGAACGTTGATCGAGTTTAAGTTTCTTCTGTAGGAATCCGTCCGATTCCGAAGTTCGATATCATCGGAGAGCTCAGAAGCAGTTTTTCTAAGTTTAATCCTTCTAAGCATACATTAAATTAATGATTCCTCATCAGTAAAAGCACTCAGCGGGTTTCTGGGCGTATCGTACTATCGGTACAATAGATTATCATTATCATCAGACGGGATTGGTTGCTTTACTCGCACAATGAAGTATAATTGTTGCTGTTGTATTCAAAGTCCTTATAATTAGTAGAGTTAACAATATTACACTCTTGTGATTCGAATTTTACCGCATACAAGTTTTACATTTATGGGAAATCGATGTTTAGAAAATGAACTGACGGAAAGATGGCTGCCAGTATCGAGTGTATCACAACAAGCGGAGGAATACACTCAACGATGTGATATGCCATTCAGCGTGGCTGAAACTCAGTGTTGAATGGTGGTATGCATGTTATGGAAGAATTAAGGCTATCACGTGACCAACCTGTCGCTGAGACTATGCACTATAGTCTCAGCCACGCTGAATGGCTCTCTCTTTCTCTCTCTCTCTCTCTCTCTCTCTCTCTCTCTCTCTCTCTCTCTCTCTCTCTCTCTCTCTCTCTCTCTCTCACACACACATACACACACACACGCACGCACGCACGCACGCACGCACGCACGCACACACACACACACACGCACACACACAATGTGCCATTCAGAAGAAATAAAACAAACGCAAACTTATGAATAGTAATGAAGAAAGTACGGAACGGCTTTTTAAATGCGGAACAAAGGTCTAACATTTATGGAAGAAAGATGTATGGAACAACACGCCAATCCCAGTCCGTCATCTGGTCTCCCCTTTCTCCCCACAGCCTGGTCATATACTACCAGTGCAAGATTGGCAGCGCACACAAGGAATCGTCCGCGATGCTCAAGAACCAGCTGCAAATGGTACGTCAAGGAATATTGTCTATCACATTTTTCGGACCAAATTGCGAGATGGTTGATCATGCATTCGACTTCGCCATCATTTGAAAGTGTTACTTGAGAGTGAATCAGGCGATTGCTTTTGGAGAATGTTTTTATTATACATGTAGTATGTGAGCGTCTGTAATGTGTTCGTTAGCGCATGGGTGCGCCCGCGCTCACTGTTGTGTTTGTGTTCACGTCGAATAGAAGTGACATGCTTAGTCAGAGAATGAGAGGGAGAGTATCATTTTATGTGATGCATGATAAAGGCCCGGAGGAAAGATAGATGGTCGGAGGGAGTGTAAGACGAAGGGCAAAATGCTATGATTTTCAGGCAAATGTTTCGAGAAAGGCGGAAGAACATGCTAGAAAAGAAGTTTCGAAACAGATAAGACCGATGTCTTGGTAATCCAAATGCATAACATGCGCACTCTATGGACTGAGGGTTTATATTTTAAAAAGCGAACGAACAAATAACAAATATTATAATGGATGACTGAACGAACGAATGTAGAGAGAACAAATGAATGGATGGTCAGACGGACAGACAGATGGACAGACGATGAGATGAACGGCCGACCGGCCAGAGAGACTATCACTACTACACACACACACACACACACACACACACACACACACACACACACACACACACACACACACTCGCACTCGCACTCACACACATGCACTCACACACACACACACACACACACACACACACACACACACACGCACGCACTCGCACGCATTCACTCACACACACACACACATTCACACACACACACACACACACACACACACACACACACATTCACACATTCACACACACACACACATTCACACACATTCACACACACACACATTCACACACACACACATTCACACACACACACACACACACACACACACACACACACACACACACACACACACACACACACAACACACACACACACACACAAACACACACACGCATGTGGAGGCACTTACAAATCAATTTCTTGTCTCTCTGGGGCAGTTATGTAGACCAGAAACAGCAGCACAAATCCATGTCACCGAAACACCTTTGAAGCTTGGCATATTCCATCAAGAATTTTCCACATTGCGTTTGCAGGAGGGCCGCGACAAGCAGTTCCTGCTGGCCAAGGTCAGGGAGCTGACGGGAGACAACTCTGAGAAGGTCAGGAGCAAGCGGGTTGAGGTGCAGAGGGCGCAGCGCAAGACAGAGAAACAGATCTCGAAACCAGGCTTCAAGCCGCCACTCAAACAGGACTCCGTGGCCTTCCAGAGCGAGGTAGTCAAGCGTCAGCCCGCCAACAACAGCATGGGCAACGGCCCTAGTTCTTCCAACACCGCGCTTAATCCTTCCAACACCGCACCTCCCAACGCCATCAGTGACGACTGGGACTAGGGTGGATCTTAAAGGGGGTAAATGACTACTTTTCTCGAAGCTGGACGGGTTCCACGGCTCCTGGGAAGTGGTAAGGTTAAGGAACAATCCTGCAGACCTGAGTTGATCTCACTGTCATGCAGGGCAGAGACTGTTGACTTGCTTTGCAGATTTGCGTGGAACTCACAGCCCTAAGGGATTTTAGTGGAATGGTTAAAGACAGACTCTGATGACGAGCGTGGATCCGACATTCCATGGGAAGTAAAGGGGTTAATAACAAACACTAAGTATTTGCTGTAGGTGGACTTTTGGGGAAACCTTGAAGCAGTTTTCGTGTACATGTGTTACTGTGGCTCATATTTCTGGGGTAGAACACACACACAATGAACACATAACTTTCCGTCCATGTTGACTATAGGTGCATGATATAATTATTACGTTACATTGTAAGATGGTAAATAAATAAGCATTAACACTGGGTAAGCTTGGGGTAGGGAGAAAGAAGGATGGGAGTTGAATGTGAAAGAAATGGATGGGACAGGGCGTTGTAGACGTTGAAAACCATGCACCAAATGTGTACATACTTTTACGACATGACAGTTGAATATATTACAGATTTACATATCGTGATAGATTTTATTTGACTGCAGTCCGCTTTTTTGTAATGATGCAATATCACATGTTGAATAATATATATATATATATATATATATATATATATATATATATATATATATATATATCTCACTCCCCCTCTTTCTTTCTCTCTCTCTCACCCCCCCCTCTCTCTCTCTCTCTCTCTCTCTCTCTCACACACACACACACACACACACACACCCTCTCTGTCTCTTTCTCTCTCCCTACCTCCCCTCTTTCTCTCTACCTCCCGCCCACCCACCCTCTTTCTCTCTTGTCCTTAACAAGAGCTGCATGAAAATATATCGTTATTACCCGTTCACGGGTTTTCATTTAAATTCTGCTCTTTGCGTGGAGCTGTGATCGTTCAAAATGCGGTGGTTTTGTTAACAAAACTCCTTTGAGTTGCAATATAGTATACGTTGTTGAACACAATCCTTTTTTCAGTGTGATATTATATTATGTGGTATTATATTTACATAGAGCGTGGCACCGAAAAACACTTTGTTGACATTTCATGAGATGGCGATGTTTAAAATGGAAAAATCTTCATTTGATTTCCCATCGACTGTGATATTTTAATTATATTTACGTTTGTTATAATCAGTGTTTAAAGTTAGAGAGGTGTGAACCCAGGGGAAACCATGGGTAGTGATTTCAATCTCTGATTGAGCAGCTGGATGAGTCCAGGCATAAAGTCTTTAGCGTTTGGAAAACCATGTACGTGTGAAAACGCATAAAGCTATCTAAAATGCAATGACTGAAGGAATTCCTTACACAATAAAAATGTGTATACTTCCTCAGCGTTAAACTTTTTTTTCATGCACTGACCATGGATTCAAGAAATAGCATCCGAGTTGGTTCCCTGCTGTGTTACAGAACTTTTCTTCGTACATGCACCGATCTGGATTTTTGTGTGCCATAGTTTGCAACATGTGAATCTTTGTGTCTTTAGGAGCAAACATCCCCCCCCCCCCCCCCCCCCCACTTCCACCCCTCTCCCTCCCCCCCCCCCCTCTCTCTCTCTCTCTCTCTCTCTCTCTCTCTCTCTCTCTCTCTCTCTCTCTCTCTCTCTCTCTCAGATCTGTGACCGAAATGTCGGCTTTATAGAAAAACAAACACACGGGGATGTTTTTGATACCATAATCGATGATATTTTCACAAATACATCAGCATTATTGAAAATATCGACCGACTACAGCAAAATTAGAGGTTTATTAAACAATTTCCTATTAAGATGATTGCGTACAATGTTCCACTTTGAATGTACCGCGCACCACTTTGAATGTAGTAAGCTCACAAATCAGTTTCAAACTCAAAAAGTCTCACAATTGTCTTTCCTTTAAGGAGAAAAAGTTCAATCAAGCATATAGTCTGAACATATTTTCAATTGTGTTTTACTTATTTAGAAAGTAGCATTTTCCCTTTAAATAGACGTACGAACATTTTTATTTAACTCCCAACACCTTGGGATGCCATTTCCCCAGCATTCTTATGAAGTCGTGGATTTTCTGTGTCTTTATAATTCATTCTCAGCCACTTATTTCTCAAGACCATGGGCCAGCATGGAATGTCCGAATCCAATTATATGAAATATGGCATGATAAATTGATGTGTTGTAGAATCTACGGCGATTCTTTTCGCCCCTGTGTTTTCTAGAAAAGCTTCAACACGGTTCAGTTTGCTTTCACATACCATGCACGCATGATTCCATGAACGTGTACAACTGTCACTACTGAATGCCAGGGCGATGGCGTCGTTAGTCAACAAGCTTGTATTGCTCATGGTGAACTGTCAAGGTTTGCTTTTACGCACGGGCAACCTTCTCTTCAGCAGAGTCCATGTTGTCTTCACTTTGGCACCTATTATGTCGTTAGCAAACTGCAAATTAACATTGTCCCCAATTCATAGAGAACCAACCAGGACATGAAGTATCAAGGAGTAAACATGTGGGTGCTTGCATTCGCAGTTACCTGCAAATCTGTCGGTCCGGCTTCCGTGGAAGGACAAGAGTAAGAACACAGTCATTTTTAAGCATATGGATGGATGGTCCGACGCCACTTGTGTCGCAGACGTCAAAAGCATAAATGAAACATTCACAATCACCGCCACCTTTACCGCCGTCACCACCATCTTCTGGACCATAGAATACCTGTTCTTGTTAGCGACAACATACCTTTCTCCTTTAAACAAACAATTACCACGCATTTCCAAACTCATATTAATTTTTCGATACGTTAAATGAAAACACACACACACACACACACACACACACACACACACACACACACACACACACACACACACTGTCGCAAGCCGGACCAGCTCGTTTTACTGAAAGGTCAAAGGTCTCGGGGAATTCACTATGATCCACTTGTGACACTCTAGGCTTGTTCAGGAGTACAAAACGCTGCATGAGCGCTTCATGTTGGCAATTGAGCGCTCTTTGCCTCTCCTGAACACCTACAGATTTGGTGCAGCGCTTCACTCGTTAATGGGGGGGTAAATTTTCTGCGCCCCATGTTGTGTTGCTAAACGCTAAGAAAGTGTTTTCTTTGCCATAGACATCGTTTATGCACGTTTAAATGTATTCTGCATGAATAAAGTCCACTACTGTGTCATCCTTACTTGCCATTACTCACACATACAGAGCGCTTGTGGCAAATAAAGCCCGTTCCAGTCCCAAAATGATATTTCTGAGGGCTATTTTACGCATCGACGGCCAGTACGGGATCGAAGACGCCATTTTCAATATCGTGTGAATCACCTCGGATCTGTGATGCACAGCGCTGCTCAGCGCTGAGTGAATCACGCCCTAAAATTGCTGTTCAGGAGTGAAAGACGTGCAGCGCTGTGCAGCGCTTCGCATCGCTGCGCCTCCTGAACAAGCCTCTACTCACACAGTCATTCCATCAAAGACAAACACGAGACAGGAAGACGGTGAGGTCATAGGTCAAATTGTCAAAATATTTTAATTACCATGCCAGGGTGATGGATGAATGAATCAACATTAACGCAAGGGATAAATCAAGCAACAGCAACAATACTCATACTCATAATCATAATCATATAAGAGAACGAATGGACCGCCAGCTGATAAAAGGTAACTGGTAACTTATCTGACAGTCCCTCACTCTTGTCTCTGCTGCTGCTCACTGAATGAGCTGCTGTCAAACGTGGTTCAACCGCTCAGACGACACGAGGGCCCCTCGCTCTCGGGAATCTTCGTCGCAGCGGTTCTTGATGCACCGGAGCTAAAAGAAGGAGGGAGGGGGAAGGGGGAAGCAATTGTATTTGATCACACGCACAACCATAGCAAACCAATTTGTATTCTTTCAAAGAGGCTTCTGCCTTTTCTCTCAATCGTGGGTATTCGTTCTGTACGGACGGCTTCGCGCGTCGCAAGCGCGTCTTCACCAGGAGATGGACATGGGCGTTGCAAGCGTGTCTTCACCCATTCTAGTAAACTAGAGATTTCGCCTACCGGCAAAAGTATCTCTAGCACTGTTGACGTCACGTGATGGAAGGTTTTCGGCCAATTTATGCAAGCGGAGGTCACACGAGAGGCTTGTGGGATAGCCGATGTACTCCCTGACATACGCCGTTAAAGTAGTTCTAAGACTATTTCGCAAAAAACTCTTAACTTACTCTTGTTGAGACAACAAACAAGCGTTTATTCGATACAATAAAATGTTTGTGTTGAAATGGAACCAAGTTTTGACATCTGAATGATTTCTGTAAAAAGTGGAGAGAAAAATAGTATCAGAACGAACTATTTTTGGCGCAAGGCTGTAATGCCAAGGGTCAAGCCTATTACGCATTCATTGCGAACTGTGCCAGAGTCAATACTACTGACTCGGGTTTACAGAATGGTCTTCACCAGGAAATGGACTCGGGCGTTGCAAGCCTATCACCTCCCTCCACACTCACACACAAACTTTTCTAATTCTGTCTGTTTTCGTGGAGGGGGGATAATTAATTCACTCACTCTCATTTCACACTCGCATGACATGACACAATGTTCATCAAAGATTTTCTTTAATCAGACTAAATCATGAGCAAAATCAAATTTAAGGCAATATGAATGAAAATGTCAATCAATTCTATCAGTCTATTCTCTTACTGAAAACTAGAGGATTAATTTCACTGACCCAAAACCACGTTGACCCCCGATTACTCACAAGTTCACGCTGATGGGTGACGACAATTCTCGAATTTTTCAACGACGAAAACTTCTGCCCAAAAACGATGTCCACTCAGAAATGGGCATTCACAAGCACACACTCTCTCTCTCAAGGCTACACCTCGGAAAGAGAGGATCAAAAGGTCATAGACACTTGTGGGTTCACCCACACACATGTACCCGAACTGACATGGGTTTTAACACTCAGCAAACACTCAGTGTCAAACGATGAAAGCACTCCATACGACGAAACTCGGCGTCACAATCCATCAAAGCTGGACCTTCATTCGTATAGGACACTGTTCTTCTTAATACAACCTTTCAGATGGTCGAGGGAGGACTTGAAGAATTTCTTTAACGTGTTCCCTCTCAACAAGGAGCTGCTCGAAATACGTCTGCTCATAAGGACATTCTCAGAGTCAACTGCTTAGGTTTTCCAGCGTTTTCGACTCAAGAGTTACTCACAGCGCATGAGCCACCATCTACAACCAATCAAATCATTGTTGCATCACTTATAATTTTAGGAACAGCCGATTCAAACCAGTCTCAAAGTGCAAGGCCCAGGGTTGTTCCCGCCAAAACATCAATGGCGAATGCCCTTAACAATACATACAAAATGGAATAAAGGCTGAACCATAACAAAGCGTGTCTTCACAGGCGTTGCAAGCTTGGTATCTCCTCTCAACGTGAAGTGCAGGGAGGAAGGATGACATAATATCTTGGCGCGGAGAGTGACGCACCCATCAGTGCCTCTTGTCTCTTCTGGAGTGATGAGGAATGACGCAACTTCTGGCGAGGAAGAGTGACGTAATCCTTGGGGTGGCGTTAGGTCTTGCTGTTGTTTTCGCTGGCGCGGGCACTGTTTTGCCATTCTAGTAAACTAGAGATTTCGCCTACCGGCAAAAAGATCTCTAGCACAGTTCACATCACGTGATGGAAGGTTTTTGGCCAATTTATGCAAGCGGAGGTCACACGAGAGGCTTGTGGGAAAGCTGATGTGCTTCCTGACATACGCCGTTAAAGTAGTTCTAAGACTATTTCGCAAAAAACTCTTAACTTACTCTTGTTGAGACAACAAACAAGCGTTTATTCGATACAATAAAATGTTTGTGTTGAAATGGAACCAAGTTTTGACATCTGAATGATTTCTGTAAAAAGTGGAGAGAAAAATAGTATCAGAACGAACTACTTTTGGCGCAAGGCTTTAATGCCAAGGGTCAAGCCTATTACGCATTCATTGCGAACTGTGCCAGAGTCAATACTACTGACTCGGGTTTACAGAATGCTGTTTTGCAGGCACATTAAGAGTTTCTGCACTGACGTGAGTGAACTCGGTCATTTTCCAGCCAATGGCAGGACCCCCATAAAAGACAAAGCCCCTCCCTCGTCAAGTCTCCAGTAGCGTTCTCCCTTCCAACGAAATGGAAAACACTTTCCCGCGAACACGGGCATGGAAAATGTCGACTAAGCTTCGGCTGGCGGAACCATGATATTTCACTATCATCTACGGCCGGCGGAGCCATAATAAGTAAGTAACTTAATCCAAAGGGGGAAGGGGGTGATCTCGACACACACACACACACGCACACACACACACACACACACACACACACACACACACACACACACACACACACACACACACACACACACACACACACGCACACTCACAGAAGTAAAATTAACGATTGTATCCGTATAAAGCGATGCATGACTGTTGTTATTGTCGTCTTAGTTGTTGAACTAGACTGACCCTAGGAGAACTCGCCTCGCTTTGTGGGAGGAAAGTCATCACAGCGTGTGACCAGTCAACGAAAACTGGCCTTTTCAGGGTCATTTTTCTTTCTCAAGAAAGAATTACTTTTTTTTGTCAGACCTAATCTCGCCCCTTTTCTTCCTTCTAGGAACAACTATTATGACATAGTTCCAAGCTTAGCTACACTAACAGGGAACACGCTGATGTCGTGCGCTGCTGAACGAAACCAGAGCCTGCATTACTAAATTGATGTTTCCCTCTGTTCGTATTTGCTATGACGCGCGGAGTTGCCTTCCCTTACACTCAGGACGTTATCATCGATCTTGACATGTCTTCTTCCTACAACCGCCGAAGGTAAGGAGGTCAGTTTTGTGGCGCTGCGACCTACAGTGAATTCAAGTACAAGAATAGCTGCTGCCAGTGAAATAAAAAATATTTTCCCATTTCCCTACAGACGAGGCAAGTCGTGGAATTTCATTCCAAAAGACCGTAATTATTGCGTTACAGTAACACCGAACGTGCACCTTCATGCTAATCTTCCAATCAACATGTAAAACTGAAGAAAACATTGCCTTTAGAAATGGAACGTAAAACAAATTTCAGAGCAAATTGTCACTTGTGTTTCTATATAAATATGATATTATAAGAAGAAAAGGCCCTGTCCCAATACCTCCTGATACTGTTTGTGCCCTCCTCCCCCTTCCCACTTTTCCCCCCATCCCCCATCCCCCACCCCCACACACTTTAGATCTCATCACAGCATCTACATTTATGTACGGATGTTTCTTCTGGCTCTCCCCCCTCCCCCTGCGTGTGTGCAAATCTGCTTGATGTGCAGTATTTGTTTCAAAGACGTATAGCCGTGAGTATGCGTTTCCCCGCTAATGTATTTCCCTTTCTGAATTATTGAAATTAAATGTATTATTATTTTTACCACACCGAACGTGCATGTTCAGTCCACAGCTTCTTAATCTACATTGTGCATTTGTTAAAATATCAATTTCAGTATAATATTGAATGAGTATTATGCATATGGCCATTCGGTATTACATTTTAACGTCCGGTTTATTTGAGTGAGAATTTTACACGAGGTAGTATCATATTTGTGTACTAAATCATTGCATAACCTGGGTGTTTACAATAGTATAGGTCCTATGTCTTGTGTGGTAAGTTTGATGAAATGGAAGCATTCGATCAGTAAAGCTTGCAGGATGATTGTAAATATCCCTGAAGTCTTCCATCACTGTTTTGCTTCAGAGAAAACCAAAATCAAAACCAAACGCATCTTTATAGGGAAGTGTAGCGTGGAAAATAGTAACCCGTGGAAAACAGTGACGGAAGTCATCGCAGAGTTATCTGCGAGGGACGTGCTTTATGCAATTTACCGCTCCTGCACCTGTTCTTCGCATGGAATATATTCCGACAAACGACGCATTAGTTGCTTTACGAGGTTTTGGTGCATTTGTGTAGTTTAACACATGATGTAGCGTTCAAAAAAGTTTTTCCCCGTGTAAAGCCGTCTCCCCTGCCGGAAATAATATGGGAGTCACCTCCCTGTAGTCTGTTTGTAGTCTGGTTTTATAAAACGCGACCGTTGACTGACTTGGCACGCCCGGGGAGTTATGCTAAGATCCGGCCGCGTAAATATATCTGCGTTTTGTGACAAACGTCTTGCTCGGCGGTACTGTACTCCATGCACCTTAACGGTGCGCGTGATTCGGGTGTAATCTTAAGCTAAACGACGTTCCGAATGTTTCCGACTTCGACCATTTCAGCAGCGCCAATAAACGTCGTTTAGCTTAAGATTACACCCGAATCACGCGCACCGTTAAGGTGCATGGAGTACAGTACCGCCGAGCAAGACGTTTGTCACAAAACGCAGATATATTTACGCGGCCGGATCTTAGCATAACTCCCCGGGCGTGCCAAGTCAGTCAGGCGGAGTGGCGGGTGCCGTCTCTTTTTAGAGTTGAATTTTCAGAAAATCCCTCGCAGATAACTCTGCGATGACTTCCGACACTGTTTTCCACGGGTTACTATTTTCCACGCTACAGGCAGTCCGGTAGGTGGATTGTAAAACAATTAAATATTGAACTTATCTTGAAAATATCTTCAAGGGTTTGCGCACAGATGAAATCATAATAGACTTAGAGTACGAACGTTTCAGAGAATTGATCGAAAATAATTTGTCACACATCACGGTACTGGTGTGTCATTTGCAAATCCACAGAGAAATGTGTTGGCCGATACAGAATGGTGCACACAAAAGCACCAAAGAGGAAACGACAAAACTTGCTGCAATGACAGATGTTTAACATTTTCCAGATTAGCAAAACATGAGTTTACAATATTGCAGCATTAGGTATTTATTCGCGTTCATAAATACAATCAGAGATTCAAAACACGGTTACTGGCAAACATGTTCCACGGGAGGCAACTCCACATCACAATCGCTTTGCCCTGACTGCATAGGTGTGAACGATCTGGAACTGTGTAATCTTGCATGAATTAATGCGTGCAAATCTGTCATATCCTTACTGTTAATTCCCGCTGCGCGCGCGCGCACACACACACACACACACACACACACACACACACACACACACATCCGAATTTATATATCACTCTGATTAGACTCCCGGGGTGTAATTCATGAACTTGGACTTTCAGCGTGGTCTAAGACTAGTCTCGGACCACTGTCGTAGTCTACAATTCATGAACTTGGACTGTCGTAGTCTACAATTCATGAACGTGGACTTTGTTCAGTCGGCAGACTGAACTGCGGACTACGGTGGTCCAAGGATTTGTTAGACTACACACCAAAGTCCAAGACCAGCGCGAAATTAAATGGCCGACCTGTTCACGGTTCGCAAATAATAAGCTGTATTTTGGGACACTGGAAACCCATCCAAAGAAAGTATAAGCCATGAACAGCATTAAATTATGAAAGCTGTATGTTGATTGCATCAATAGGTCGTGAAAACGCTTACATTTTACAATTGGAAATGCAGGTCGCCGAGCTTCGCGCACTGCTATTTATAGCTGAAGCGCGGGCCGCTGCGACACCAGTAAACATTGTCCTCGAACCTGCCTGCTGCTGTTGACATTGGGTACAATGCTAGTGTTGTCGGATGCTATGAAAACGATACATTAAAATTGCATCTGTGTTATGAAAGCACTGCTCAGATTAAATTGCTTTATTTTTGGTAACTGAGAAAATGTGTGACGATCGCCAGGGTTTCACGAGTTTGGTGGGGAAAGTGAATTGAGGCTGATCGAGTGTGTGTGTGTGCGTGTGTGTGTCAGTGTCACTGTGTGTGTATATTTATCCTCATCAAGACAGCTTATTGTTCCACCCCTTCCTTACTGAATTTCAATGGTTCTCACTTGGAAATCCTGCCATATTGTAAAACTTGATCTTCTGCTCGTTTGCCTCTTGCTGATGAACTTAATAAACGGTGACACACACACACACACACACACACACACACACACACACACACACACACACACTCGAGCCAGCCTCACTCAGCTCGCACTTCATTTGTCACCTCCTCCCACGCTGTTCGTCTTCTTTTGTTTGCTTGGGCTGTGTGTATGCTGCTTTTAATGTATCAGTATCTTGCTGACACCGCTTTTATGATAGCTATCCGATTCCCGCTCCGTGAAATCGGGGCTTTTCTTCGAGGTTTTGCTACCGATCGTGACTGACATTTTTGACGGGAAGTTTGAAGCGGTACGCTGAGGCTGCAGTTTGTGTGTGTGTGTGTGTGTGTGTGTGTGTGTGTGTGTGTGTGTGTGTGTGTGTGTGTGTCATTGTGTGTGTATATTTATCCTCATCAAGACAGATTATTTATCCATCCCTTCCTTACTGAATTTCAATGGCTCTCACTTGGAAATCCTGCCATATTGTCAAACTTGATCTTCTGCTCGTTTGCCTCTTGCTGATGAACTTAATAAACGGTGACACACACACACACACACACACACACACACACACACACACACACACACACACACACACACACTCTCGAGCCAGCCTCACTCAGCTCGCACTTCATTTGTCACCTCCTCCCACGCTGTCCGTCTTCTTTTGTTTGCTTGGGCTGTGTGTATGCTGCTGTTAATGTATCCGTATCTTGCTGACACCGCTTTTATGATAGCTACCGATTCTCGCTCCGTAAAATCGGGGCTTTTCTTCGAGGTTTTGCTACCGATCGTGGCCGTCATTTTTGACGGGAAGTTTAAAGCGGTACGCTATGCGCTTGCGCACTGGGCGGAATCCCCGGGAAATCCACATCATTCTAAAAATAATCCATGGACTAGGTCAATCAGTCCCAGCCTTTCAAGTCAACACCCAGTCTGGGTTCGTGAATCATAGACTCGCTGAGTCCAGGACTAGTCCCAGGCTACGCGGTGGTCTAGGACTAGTCCTGGACTCACAAGTCCAAGACCAGTGCTCGCGAAAGTCCAAGTTCATGAATTACACCCCCGCAGGCAAGCCACACTAGTGGACTCGTCCGAAGAGAGGGGTGCGGAAAAGACAGCAAAAACGACATAACACACAAGCTGACGGGCCAGAGCATCTGTTGGTTGGGTTTCTTCAATTGGGGTTTTTGCTCGAAAATGCCTATGTAAAAACGCAGCCAATCAGATACTGTGGCCCGTCAGGATGTGTATTATGTTAACTTCGCTGTCTTTCCCGCATCCCTCTCCTCGGATGAATCCATGAGTGGGGCCCGCCTGCGGAAGTCTAACCTACATTTTCTTCCATTATGTGTCGATATACCTTTTATTAAAGAATTTGTTTATTGCTTGAAAAAGTCTAAATTTGCTAAAAGTGCACATCGAAACCGACGTTTGCTCCATGCAAATGCGTTTGTTTGATTGTTTTCTCGTTATGCTGAACGTGGTGTCACGAAATAATGTCTTGCACCGGGTCAGTTGCTTGCAAACAATTCTGTGACTGTCTGAGCTAAACACTGATAGACGCTGAACATCCTCGTGCGAATATTTTTGTACCAGATTTTGCTCCACCTATCACTTTGGATGTAAACTGCGTTTCCCTTTCTTCTTCTTCTTTCCGTTCTTGCCCACAATCAACAGTAGTGATTACTTAAGCACGTGATGGGGTGTTGCGCAAGCTCAAGATAGTTGCATTTGGAAAATCATAAGACCATATATACGTAGCGGTCTCTTCACAGGTTGGGGAGTCTGGGGGTGGGGGGGGGGGGGGGGGGGGGGAGGGGGCAAGAGTCACAGTGGTCCTGTACTAGCGGGAGGCACGCGACACAAACGTGTCGACAGTGCTGGCCTCAACCACGGCTGGAGGTAGGGCATTCCAGTCCCTTACTGTTCTGGGGAGGAAGGCGGCGCTCCGGTACTGTGTTCGGCAGGTGATGAGGCTGAACTGCTGGCTATGGCCTCGTCGCTGGCGTGGTGGTGGGGGAACCAGCTTTGGCTTGATGCCAGGACAGTGGACGATGCTGTGGTTGATCTTGTACATCGACAGGCGAGCAAACTTCCTGCGTTCCTCCAGGGACTGCCACCCAAGGGAGTCCAGCATCCAGCTGACACTTGAGGTGTTGTAGTAGCGGCTGCAGACGAAGCGGGCAGCACGTCTCTGGACAGCCTCATGCTTGTCGATGTGCTTCTGGTAGTGAGGATCCCATACCGACGAGGCATACTCAAGAGTAGGCCTGACAAAGGCCTTGTATGCCCCCTCTTTGACCGCTTTTGAAGAGATCTTGAGGTTGCGCCGGAGGAAGCCTAGGGTCTGGTTTGCCTTGCTGACGATGTTGTTGATATGGTCGTCCCAGCAGAGGTCACCCTGTATGGTCACACCCAGGTACTTGGCCGCCTTCACTGTCTCTAGGGTATGTCCGTGAAGCTGGTAGGAGGGCTGTAGTGGGCGTCTGCTCCTCGTAACTGGCAAGGTGTTGCACTTGGCAGGATGGAACTGCATGTCCCAGCTCTTCTCCCACTCCGCTAGGTGTTAGAGGTCTTGTTGTAGCTGGGCCTGGTCGTTGCCGTTGGTCACCGTCCTGTAGACTGCAGTGTCGTCTGCGAACAGACGTGCCAGTGCCGTCAGTCTCCTGGGGAGATCGTTGATATACGCTAAAAATAGCGTCGGCCCGAGAACCGAGCCTTGTGGCACCCCTGAGCGGACGTCAACGAAGGAGGAGCGACTGCCGTTCACCACTACAGCCTGCCGCCGACGTTGGAGGAAACTCCGGATCCAAGCGAGGGCAGCGCCCTGGACACCATAATTTCGGAGTTTGTGGGTCAGCAGACTGTGGTTGACGCGATGAAACGCTTTCGCCAGATCCATGATCAGCACGTCCGTTTGCTTCCCTCCTTCCAGGTTGCTCGTGAGCTCTTCGGTAAAATTCAGGAGCTGCGTCTCACAGGATCGACCTCGACGAAAGCCGTGTTGATTATCGTCGAGGATGTCGTTGTTGTCGAAATGCTGCAGCAGGGCACTCACCACGATGTGCTCCATGAGCTTGCACGCCACGCAGGTAAGGGACACCGGGACATCGTTCCGGGACGAACTGTGAAAAACACGTATTTAAAAAGCCATCTATCAATTCTCTCTCTCTCTCTCTCTCTCTCTCTCTCTCTCTCTCTCTCTCTCTCTCTCTCTCTCTCTCTCTCTCTCTCTCTCTCTCTCTCTATCTCTCTGACTTTGCTCTGGTCAGCCGAGCAGGACGGACGCGCTTTCCTTCGCTCCCGACATGTCTGCGTCTGTCACACTACTAATCGAGCAAAATGCCAGTTACTGGACTTCCAGCCGCTGCAGAAGGTGCCATAGTATCACTATTAGCTACAGAGACCTTATCCTTATGGAGGGTGAACGGTACAGAGAGCCAAACGGTCGTCGTACTACGGTTTACGAAGGACCAGCCATTGCCGTATACGACAACGCTCAGCACAGGTGGAGACGGAAGCCGCCGGCACAGATGCGACGTGACAGGCAGCGGGCTCAACAACACCGTGAACACCGTGAGTTCAAAAGTGCTACGTACCTGTTTTCAAAGTCTTCTAAGCCACATAAACCGCGGGATGAAAGTAATCCGTATGCCTCTGCTGACATTGCTGCGGAATTCCATCATACAACAACCCAGGGTGTAGATTCATCTGTGACCTCTGACCTTCCGCCAAATAAAGAGTATGAAGTTCGAGACAGTTGTCTAAAAACAGCTGAGAAAACTGACTGTGGTGTCAATGATGCTCAGCCGTCACCAGCCCACGCCCACGCCGACACTGCCCCCGATGAAGACCTTCCATCTTCGATGAGGAAGTTTATTCGGAAAGTTATGCAGATCCAAGCCACCGCGCAGTCCTGTACTGAAGGCAGCACCGAGGAGAACACATCAGAGATGGGCACGGGGATGCACGACGGAGTCAGCGCTGATGCTCAGTTCCCTCTGTCCCGTGCTCAATTGGAATACAGGCTTGCTCCTCCCGGATGGTCCATGCAAGTCCGTCCACCATACATCCCCCCAGCTAACTACGATCATCGCGACAATGGCCGTCGAGAAGGGGATCGACCTCCCCTGACACGGAGCCAGCATAAGCTGAGGGCACGAAAGACGCGATAGCTTGTGTGTGGTTTTTTTAAGGCATGAGACTCTCGTGCATATCGTGACTGAAACCGCTTTTGCGTCTCGGACAAGACTGGTCACCAGTCTTGAACCCCCTACCCCCCACCCCCTCCCCATTGTTTACTGTTATGCCGATATAATGCATGTAAATTGCAACAGGCCGGCGGCCTACGCAATAAATCATTCGTTTGTTCTCTCTCTCTCTCTCTCTCTCTCTCTCTCTCTCTCTCTCTGTGGGTGATTTCATGGTATGTCACTAGTTTCCTTGCGATGGATGCCGACAAATCGTAAATCGGACATTTCTCCCCGGTCATTTCTCCCCCTCGAAATTCCTTCCCCGTGGTCATTTCGCGCGCTGGACATCCCACCCTTCACCCCCATCCCCACCCCCATTTTCTCTCTTTCTCTTCTGAATAGATATTTCAATAGAGGGGTAGCTGGCTATGTGTGACGATTGTACCGTGTTTCCAGCATAATCGAAAGTTGATGAAGTAAGTCGTATACTAGTAAAGAAGATCAGAGTTATCATAGACATTCGTTGGAAAGGTTCCCTGAGTATCCCCCTGTGGGTTCAGGGTAAGAATTGACCCACCGCGTCTCCATATGCGATTCGTAAGAGGCGAATGACAAGGGCCTTAGTGGCCTTACATAGCCTACAAGGCTGATAGGCCGTAAACACTGTCAATCTATCTTCCCTGGGCAATGTGACTGCGTAAAATAGCGCGAAATGTAGATTCGTCTGTAAGCGCTGTCAAGAAAGAACCTTTAAAACGCACAAAGAATCTGCAACTGACGGGAAGAAGGATGCAGATGCTTCGACTGGGAAGTTTCTTTAGGAGTGGAGTGGAGAAGAGATTGTTCGAGATGAGAAAAGTACGGGGTGAAGTGACCCTGAGGAGAATTTGCCACGGGGAAGAACTGACCAGGGAAGTGGTCCGGGAAGAAATAACCGGGGTTGGGGGGTGGGAGATGGAGGTGAGGTGGGGGTGGGAATGGGGAGGCAACCTTGGGGATGAGTAGCTGCATGGATAGAAAGACCGAGGGAGAATTTAGAGTCCGAATATGACCAGCAGGAAGACCCTCTCGATAAGGAAACCGTACGTCGCGAATATAGCGACTCCAGCTGAAACCCCACTAGTGGAGAGAAAAAAAAGAAGTGGAATTAAACTGAGAGACAGTCTTGGTAAATAATCTGTGTTGTCCCATGTAGGGATAATATATACGTTTTCGTTGCAACACTAGGTGCCACGGGTTGGGGTGGGGATTGGGTGGTGTGTGTGTGTGTGTGTGTGTGTGTGTGTGTGTGTGTGTGTGTGTGTGTGTGTATGAAATTTGTAAAGCGGCTAAAGGCAATTGTAGAACTTAAGACAATTCACTTAATCCGGTATAATCTTAATTGCGATCGCAATCACGAAACAAAGCCGATCAAGATCGAGCAAGCAGTGGTACCACATTTACTTTGACATGATAAACAATTAGCGTCCCCATTTTCGTGTATTTCTGAATTATGCAATACCAGTTTCTTAACAAAGATAAGCTTTTCCTGATTTTGTGTGTGACTACAGTTGGCTTAAAGATGACGAATCTCGATCTGAGTGCCGTACAAAAACATGTATAGCCTACACTCTGTGCACGTCAAACAAAATTATATTTTTGCAACGCATACTTTCCCCCCCTTGTACCACTTCAGGAATGACGTTAAACGCACCAATCGTGACGTAAAAAATTATGTTTGTGACAAGACGCAACTTAAGAGGTACCTAAAATAAATGTGTCTTTTTTCTTCTCTTTGAAATGGAAAGTATTTCTCTAATTTCTGTGTGCTAACCTTTTGTCTGAAAATGTATCACCCAGCCCCTGTGTAAAGAAAGATACAAGGCACAGTGAGTGAAAACCGACACCAGGAACGGAACGGAACACATGTAAATGCAGCTAGGGGACTCGACGCAAATTTTCACTATTGAATGAGTCTCCATCCCAGGAAAACTAGAGTTACCTCCCATGTAAAGGTCACGCACGGTCCTTCTCACACCGAGAGGCATGAACAGAATACCGACAGTCGTGTCCGTGAAGTGGCTTGCAGAGAAAATTCTGCGGCCACCGAAGAATTTCAGAGTCGTCGATGCGTCGTGGCACCTTCCTTCCTCGGGGCGTGAGGCCAAGGTGGAGTACCTTTCAAAGCACGTTTCAGGAGCTCCGTTCTTCGACATCGACGACTGCGCCGACAAAACATCGGACTTGGGACACATGCTGCCAGCTCCGAAAGACTTCGAGAGCTACGTCGGCAACCTGGGCATCAATAACAACACGCACGTCGTCGTCTACGACAACAACGAGGCCTTTGGGATCTTCTCAGCGCAGCGCGTGTGGTGGATGTTCCGCATTTTCGGCCACGATCAGGTGTCGGTGCTGGACGGCGGTTTACCCAAATGGATGAAAGACGGACACCCGGTAACTGCAGAGGTGCCCACTTTCTCACCTGTAAAATTCCAAGCGAACTTTCGTCCGTCTTTGGTCAAGTCTTACGACGACATGGAGAGGAACATCAAGGAAAGAATGTTCCAAGTTGTGGATGCAAGGAAGACTGGTCGCTTTGAAGGAAAGGAGCCCGAACCCAGGCCAAGTACGCAGAGGCGAACTTTGTTCCATATCGAATACAGAAAAATGAGAAGCTACACGTGGCATAACTGTCATTCTAGTCATCATGCACCATTATATCTACCAAAATGCTCACCTTAGAGTCATCACAAGGCAGTGTGTATTGTAAGGAGTTGGTTGTGGCTGAGGCATGTTCACCACCTATCACTGCAAAAAGGAAACATGCTGAGCACATGCCTAAGCAGTGTTGCTACTTGCCAATCATTGCACTGTAAAATGTTCAGCTGTGACACTGCTGGCAGTGGTAACTACTTGAATACGGTGTCATGTGAATATCCTACACACACATACACACACACACACACATACACAGACATACACATACACACACACGCACAAACACACACACACATTCAAACACACACAAACACGCATACACATAAACACACACACACTCGCACATTCCCACTTTTCTACAAACACCCCCCACCCCCCCACCCCTTTGTTTTTAGTGTAAAAGGATGCTTTAGTCAGAGGCCTATACTTGCTCATAACATTGTTGCTACTCTATCTCTCCAAAGAAGTCGACAAAAAATGTGCATCATCTGTGACTGGGACATATCGACAATGAGTACGTTTTTCTTTGTGAAATTTAGCACAGTTCATGAACAGTCCTATGTGTTTCCCAATTAAATGGAGCAAAGCTGTACAACATTATTCAGCATAGGATGAATTGTAATACCATTTGCAATAATACACTTGTACATTAGACTTGGAAAAGCAGGAGTGCAAGAGACTGAGAGCACAAAGAGAGCGTGTTAAATGGACAGAGATTTTAATAACTGAGATGGCCTATCTTCATGAGATCCATTGTTTATTGCAGACATCAAGCCAGGACACATCGTAGGGTCAAGCAATATTCCCTTCTTCAGCATCATGGACCCTGAGACAAAAACAGTCAAGTCTCCTGAAGAACTTCAGAAAATGTTCAAGGAGGCTGGCATCGACCTTGACAAACCTTTCACAGCTACCTGTGGTTCAGGTCAGATTTGAGGGTGTGCTGTTGCCATCACTGTCATTGTCATCATCATCATCATTGTTATTGTTGATATCATTGTCATCACTTTTACAAGCATTTATTTGTCCTCCTCCTCCTCCTCCTCCTCCTCCTCCTCCTCCTCCTCCTCCTCCTCCTCCTCCTCCTCCTCCTCCTCCTCCTCCTCCTCCTCCTCCTCCTCCTCCTCCTCCTCCTCCTCCTCCTCCCCAACCTCCTCCTCCTCCTCCTCCTCCTCCTCCTCCTCCTCCTCCTCCTCCTCCTCCTCCTCCTCCTCCTCCTCCTCCTCCTCCCCAACCTCCTCCTCCTCCTCCTCCTCCTCCTCCTCCTCCTCCTCCTCCTCCTCCTCCTCCTCCTCCTCCTCCTCCTCCTCCTCCTCCTCCCTCCCCCCCTCCACCACCACCACCACCATCAGCATCAGCATCAGCAGCATCATCATGATCATCATTGGTTGTGGCGGCGGCATTGTCGTCGTCATCATCATCATCATCATCAAGATCAACAACAACAACAACAACAGCAACACACCAACAACAATTGAATCGTCTCTATCATTATCATGTTATCATTATGGTCATTATTGTTGTCATCATTATCATCATCATTGCTGCTACCAACATTATGTCATCATCTTCATTGTTGCCAGCATTTCTGTTATCATGATAATCACTTTGATACTGTTATGTGAGTCTGAAAATGTCTGGGTACTAACCCCCAAGTGGCTGTGGGGTAATACAGTTTGTAGGGAACAGTTCTAACAACATACATTAGTGCCCAGGCATTGTATTTGAAAATGCTGACTGGGCTGAACAATGTCTCCCTACATGGTTGGTAGGAGTTGAATAATTAGGGACATTGTGACTTGATTTGCACTTACTCTAAACTATTTACCGGTAAGTGATCTTCATACTCAATAGCCTTACATAGCCTACAATGGCTGATAGGCCGTAAAACTCAACCATCCATCCATCCATCCACCAACCATCCATCCATCCATCCATCCATCCATCCATCCATCCATCCATCCATCCATCCATCCATCCATCCATCCATCCATCCATCCATCCATCCATCCATCAGTCAGGGGTGAGATTAACCCATTACATCTCCCTATTTGATTTGTAAGAGTGGAATAACATGGGATATTGTCTTGATTCTTGACATTCTAACTAGCTATAGTGATTTGGGCAGTCAGTGGCCTCACATAGCCTACAGCGGCTGATAGGGTGTAACGCTTCCTCTATCCATCCTTAAGCTTTATAATGAATCTTGCTTTGTAGGGGAAGCTAAGTAGTCTACACTTGCATGTGTCTCTTATGAAGACAAAGAGGACTGCTACTAATTTACTATTATTATCATGAGGACCTGTAAATACATTCTGCTTCCTAATAATGGCCAGAGAGATCCAGCAGGCACTATGTCAAGATCTTAAATGGCTACATGTCACCTGACCACTCATGGACAGCTAGCAGCGTATGTCTGCTGTCAGCTGCTATTCTCCCTAATCTCTTTGCATGCAGTTGTAGCCAGATGTGTGCTCTCTGCCCATGTTGTGTGCATTGGTTTACTTACAAAATCAGGTAAAAGCAGATTTCATTTAACTTTCTTCACCTCATGTAAAGGGAGGCAACCTTGTAAATTTGTATTGGTACCTGAAATAAAAATTATATCATAAAAACCTTAAAAACATTTCAGACAAATATTATTTTCTTCCTTTTAATAACATAATTCTCTCAATGGAAAATTATAATCTTTCCTGTGAGGCTCAGATAATGGGCATGCTGGAAGAGTACTAGATTAGCGTGGAATCTTTAAAAACAAGAAGGCCCTCAACCCCAATTCCCTTCCCAAATCCCTCTGACATCTTATCTACGGCACAGCTACACTCTAAATCTCATGCAAGTGGGAGAAGAAAAAACTCTTCCCCTTCACCCCAATCCATACTGATCTGTACGGTCTAGGACAAAGTACCTCATTTAGGAAGGTCATGATGGACAGTGTTTTTTTTCCAGACAAGTTTTATTTTCTTGTTAATGACAACACATTTCTCACATAGAAAATACTCACCTTTCCTGTAAGGCTCAGATAATGGGCATACAAGATATAAAATAAAATAATATCTAAGAATCTATCAATATATAGAGGCTGTCAACCCCCAATCCCTTCTCAAATGTTTTCCCTCCCACACGTGCCAGGCCTTTTTGGACACAGTGAGACTTCCAGGGTGAAGGGTTAAACACATCCCTACAATGCAGAAGCCTCACTGAAATTCTGCCTTTTAAGTCATAGGGGGATTTCTTCCGGTGGGTTGGGGGTAAGAAGAGACCCACTTCGACTTCTACAGAATTCATGAGGCAAATAAGTAGGGAAATTGTGACTTAATTTGCTCTTATTCTAGTCTGTTCCAGAGCTTTTCATTATGGATGGTCTACATAGTGTACAGAGGTGGCATAAAACATCACCTGTCCATCCATTCATCTTTGGAGGATAAGACATGCCAGGCACTCAGAATGTTAGTAATGCTTACACAGATGCTGATATGACAAAGCACCTGTTGTCTGATGATCCTTTAGACCAAGCTTGGCTTGACTTGTGCACCCATCTGTTTGACTCTCAACTACCAGCCAAGGCAAAGAGACAGTGTGTCAGATTGCCTTACTTACCCTCATGATTATTTGATGTTGATGACTTCATCACTGAAATCTGAAACCTAATACAGTAATAGTTAGTCCTTTTTCTTTTAATCTGGTGAGTCACATAGTCCTTTTAACCAAAAAAGTAGTCTATATTTCAGGATAGCACTGAAAATAACACATTTTTCTCTGCAATATTTGTAAAATGATAAAAAATGCTTTGCAGGCATGTTGTCACTGCTTTGATTTGTAGCTTTTGTTTTTATGTTCTTGAATAAGCAAATTATTTTATTTGAGTCAAAAGTTATTGTGTGATCTTTGCCGTTAGTTACATACACTGCTGAATGCAAATCACTCTCCACTATTTTCAAATGCAGTTTTCTCATTTTCTGCATTTACAGAATTGGAAGATTTCTGGACCAGTGTGTATTGTTACAAACTCGATTTTATTGCTTGAGTGTAAATTTGACAGATACCTATGTAACTGCATGTCATATTTTTACTTGAGGTTGCTAGAATTTATTGCCTGTGTTCATCCTGAAGGTAAAGGCAGAATTTTGGCCATGTATTCTTGATGATTCATAGACATTGCCATTTGTTAGGTTTCAAACTGCACAGTGAAATTCCAGTGTGTATTAAGACTAAAGTTTTTAGTGATTTTGTTTTGTCTGACACCTACTCTGACCATGGTTTTAAATTCCTCCTTCATTACCTATCGTTTTCTTGATAATTTTGTTTCCTTTTTCAAAACTTGTTTGATGAATATTCCACTGTGAAACATCATTGACCTTCTGTCGTTAGTGCACACCTCGTGTCTTAGATTTCCTGCCATTCTTCCTCCAAGCCCTGGTCCTTTGACTCAACACCTGTCTTGGATGATTCTCATTACAGGTGTCTCAGCATGCTGCCTGGCGCTAGGTGCCTACCTGTGTGGGAAGTCTGATGTTGCCATCTACGACGGCTCCTGGACGGAGTGGTTCCTCCGGGCTCCTCCAGAACTGAAGGCCAAGGTGCCCAAGGACTGAGAGAGGTACTCCCCATGATGCTGTCTTGTGCTCATGGAGTCTGTGCCAGCGCAGGTCCATTGTTTGTGATATTATCAGAATATCGGGTACTGAATGCTTTGGAAATGGATTTGAGTGGAATGACTTCTTGCCTTCTTATGCCAACATTTCAAGGGATGTTGACAAATGTAAAGAATGATTACAAGTGTCTGTGGCTGTACAAGGACCTCTGAACACTAAAGACTACTACATCAGCTGGGAATGCGAAGGGGATGCAGATGATGAAGCCAAAGTACCAGTGAGTATCCTTGGGATTATATTCTGCAATAATTACTTTCTACCAGCCTGTTTAAAATTGCCCTCCTGCATCTGGCATGTCCAATGTGTGGTGAGCCTCCTTCAGTTGCTTCATTTTTTAAACCTGGTTTAAGCGGTTTGAATGTGCTTTATTCCTTTAAAAGAAAGTGGAGCTCATAGGTCCTGATGGATCAATTATTGATTGCTTTGCAAATCCCATCTGTCTCACACTCCCAAACTGGTGGCTGCAATGGGATTGTGTGTGTGCCATAGCTTTACTATGTAGCTTCCCGATGCCAACTTGAGATTGTATTGTCTAAGTGTTAGTACTGACTGGAATGTTTGCCAGCAGTCTTGTTGTAAAGGAGTGACTCTGCAGAACTGGTGACCTAGGTGTTGCATTCAAATGAAATATGAAAATTATACCAATGTTATAATTTGGATGGATCAGAAAGGAACATGTGTATGAAAAGTCAGTCTTAGCACTGATGCGGATGTTCCTGTGATTTAAAATGAGGGTGATGGATAGCATCATCTACATTACAGTGTGACAGAAATACAATAATAATAATAGCACTTAGATCTAGAACATTCCCAAAAGTGTTGCCTTAAATACTGAAGCTATCAAGTTACAATAAACAACAGACTTGAATCAAATCCAGATAATTCAGGGTGCTTTAAGAAATGTCACACTGTAATTCATTGGAAGCTGCTTGCTGCACTTTTTGTTGGAGTATCATTGTTTTATTTCAAAGTTTTGTTCACAGTGCTGCTCATGATCACAGATGCAAACAATGTGCAAAGCATGAAAAAAGTAGTTCACCATATCTGAGCAGGTAGAGAGAATGTGTGATTTGCATTGCCGAATTGCATGTGACACACGATGGAAAGAAAAACGAGAAATAGGAATATATTTTCTTCTCAGGCTTTAATTCTGCCAGCTGTACATTAACTGTACATTAACTGACTTCCAAAGTGGAGAGAACAACTGAAAAATTGCTTTTGCATTAAACAATGGCACCTTGCAGGCATTTGTCATCCCATGCTTGCAGGCTGTTCCATGTCTGTAGTCACTGTCCTCTCATTTTAATCACTCCCTAGAGGGGGATATGGTGAAAGAACTATAGCCAATTATCATACTGCTAAAAGATACAGCACATGTAGATCCCTTCTGATTTTGTCTACCTACAATGGCTTGCCTGGAATTTAAATTTAATTGGAGTGCATTGCCTACTTGACAAGCGAGACAAAGCTGATGAAAATCAATCATTCTTTAAAATTCATGAGTAGTTTATGTACATTGAGCATTAAATTTGTCAAATTTGTTCACAGTTTTATCTGACTTGGGAGATATGTGACAAAATGTTTGCTGTGAGTCCTTATAGCAACGACAACGTGTGACATACATGTATTTTGTAAGCTAGGGATGGTCATTTTATGAGTATCGAGTACTATGTATGAGACAAATGCATCAAGAAACAAGTGATTGTTATAACACTGCAGTTTATTGACTTTACAACAACAGCAGAATAACAGTTAAACTTTTAAATGAACTTATCAAACAAGTATATAAAAAGTAGATATAAGTACACATGTAGCCTACATACAATTGCCATGTGCAACATTTTTGCAGCCATTTTGATGCTCCATTTTCATTAAAAGTGATCATTTTACATGAATGAGTTGTTATTCATTACTGGGGCTTGATGCTGCTGATTAATAAATGTATATTTAATACTTGTGTATGCATTGAGCGAAACAGACAAATACATGGAGGAAAAAAAAGGGCCATAACTAACATGAACCCCCAAAAGTCATCTAATCCATAGAACAACTAAAATACAAGTGTATGCAATGCCGAATAAGGTGATGGGAAAACTAAGCTTGTGCCAAGTCGACTTGAAGTACTGAGAATGCTGACTTTGATTTATTCCAGGCATGTGGTGCCTCATATTCAATGTAAACTTCTTTTGATCTTGTTTTAGTTTGAACTTGACAAGAACTTGTTATGTGGTGCTTTTTTTAATGCACTCTGAATAAATAGTATCTCATTTCCTGTGTACTCTTTGTGAATGGAAAATTGTTTTGCTTGAAACATCTACGCTCTGTTTTTGAAACTGTAAGGGTTTGTCAGAAGTTTGAACTAGATGCTGCCCTTTAGAGTCTAGTGAAAAGCTAACAAAATGTAAGCTCATAGTCTGAAAAAAAAATTGTCTTTTAAATTTGCATTTCCTCCCTGTGAAATTTTTCTTAGTTTGGGCCGTAGAAATAATTGTTTTAGAGTAAGATGAAACAGAGGTGAGTGTTTTCAGTCTCTTCAACCACCAAGTGCAGGAAGTAGTCTTCTCTTGGAAGTGTTCAGAAAGCCCAAGACTTGAGGTATCTTGATCCATGCATCAGTAATCATGATGCAACTTCTGCCACTTATGTGTACAAGTTAGTATGAAAGGAATCGGGTGGAAAGATGCCTGTTGCAACACTAGCTCCTTTTTAGAGTGCTGCTGTTGCATGAGGAATTACTTGATACAGCATCTGTGTAAGGCAAGGCTGCAAAGAAATTGCAGGCAACCCAATGTTTTGATGAGTTACTTTCCCTGACCTGTGTAACTCCTGAGGCAGGGAAGTGGCAAATACATGTAGACATTCAACTTTCTAGAGCATCTCTGCTGATTGTCAATCTGGTGAGGGATAAAATACTTCTAATTCAATGATCTCTCTCTCTCTCTCTCTCTCTCTCTCTCTCTCTCTCTCTCTCTCTCTCTCTCTCTCTCTCTCTGTGTGACTTGATACAGTGTCACTTAGATTGTTAAAGTCGAGCTGTGTGCTGAACTATTAATGAAGGCACAAGGGTATGAACAACAAATAAAACTTTACAGATATTTTTAGTTTGATTTTATTGTAACATCTGCATAGCAATAAATTTCTAATGCTGAATATAGCTTCTACTCACAAACATTTATTTGCCTAACAATCTTCCTCCATCTTCCTCCTATTACATTGTGCTACTTCCACTCCAGATCCTCCTCTATTTATTTCCTCCTCCTCTTCCTCCTCCTCCCACTAGTATTGCATCAGCTACTACTGATACTACAACCAGCAGCTCCTTTAAAAACAAATATTTTTCTTTTTCGGCATGTTGTAGATGTCTAACCAATATGTACCCATTCACATAGAGAGGAAGGTGCATCACAGATGTTCACCTCGTACATGTACATTCATGCTCATTCATGTACACACAGGGTTACAACACATAATTAATACATGTAATCCAGTTTTCTCCCGCCCCAGGGATTGAACCATGGCACTGCGACTCGCACATAATCAAACGCCAAAGCTTGCTCACCTAAATCCGCCTGTCAATAGACAGGCTTTCAAAAGTCGAGTAGAGAGTGAGGAGCTGACTATGCATTCATGCAGGAGGGGAGACTACTGGGTATCAGGCTGCCAGGAGCAGGTAATCTACACATCAATTGTAAACATGGTGTTGAGGAAGCTCCTTTTAAGACTTTCTTGAATACAAGTGGATTGTATATGGCGTACACACTTTCTGATTGTACAAGCGCCACAAGGAATGGGGTTTATATAAAACCTTACCACCCACATCCAAATCACCTTGATAATTTTTGGTACAATGCTGAGGTATATCATTTCACTGGCATCCATACTGCAACAGGTAATACTCTCCAATAGTCCACTTAATTAGTAAACAAGGGGATTATGACTAATAGGGTTACAATATTGACAAGCTGGCAGAAATCACAGAACTAATACCAACGATTTTGTCATGGCTGATTTATATCAACTGCAGATATTTGCACTGCCTATTTCCAGAGCTGATAACAGTATCACTGTTTGTACTCCGAGAGCCCATTATAACTTGCACAACAACGAAATCCATCACAAAGGTATGAAGTAACTATCATCATCAAACATCTGTAATAGACTGAATTGTTCTCAGGCCATAAAACACCTTGCAAAATTCCCGACGGATGTCACTAGACGTGAGACGTGAAACCTGTGCCATGGTGTTCTTCAACCATGATACACGTCTGAAATGCAGTCTACTGAGTGCACGCACGTGTAAATCCGTTCCCACTTTCTGGCACAACACAACTATTATGCAGCTCATTGAGGGTGGCCCCTAGTTGCACCTGGCTATTTAGGGCCGCCCCTGGCTAAGCTGGCGGAGTAGCCTGCAACCAGAGATGTGAGCTAATGAGGTAAAGGGGGAATGAGGGGGGAATGGGGGAGGGACGAGGGGGGGGGGGAAAGAGAAGGGGTAGGGGTGGCTCTGGTGTGTTGCACTACTCAGAGAGGGAGAGAGAGCGTGCTCGAGTAGCCTTCTGCGAGAAATTTCAGCTGATGGGGTGGGGGCGAGAAAGAGGGTTGAGGGAGAGAGGGGGTGAAGGGAGAAGGGGTAGGGGTGGCTCTGGTGTGTTACACTTCTCTCAGACTCAGAGAAAGTGTGTGCTCTGCTCGGGGTAGCCTGCAGCGAGAAGTTTCAGCTGATGAGGTGGGGGGGGGGGGGGGGGGGGGGGGGGGTTGGATTAAGGGAGAGCCTGGGTGGAGAGAGAAGGGGTAGGGATGGCTCTGGTGTGTTACACCCCTCAGAGAAAGTGCGTGCTGGGGATCCGCTTCGTACAGATCAACAGGAAGTAGACGTCAGACACTCCTCTACACTTCACAAATTTTCTCAACCGTTCTCCTTTACTTCCACTGAAAAAGTTATATGTCAAGGCGAGTTTTTAAACTAAGGTATCTGTGTCTGTCTGTATGTCCGTGTCTCTATCAGTTTGTGTGTCTTTCATGTACGTTTGTCAGTCTGTCCGTCCGTTCTTCCGCCCCTCCGTCCGTCCGTCCGACCGTCTCTCTCTCTCTCTCTCTCTCTCTCTCTCTCTCTCTCTCTCTCTCTCTCTCTCTCTCTCTCTCTCTCTCTCTCTCTCTCTCTCTCTCTCTCTCTCTCTCTCTCTCTCTCCCCCCCAATCGACCAAAGACCTGCACAATAAACTGTTCTGTTGTTTGTCTCTCTCTTTTCATGGACTATAGGGGGTGAAGGTGAGGGATGGGGGTGGGGGTGGGGGGGAAGTCCCACTAGAGACACATGACGGGCACTTCTACGTGACAGGCCCATCTGAAGTGACTCAAGATAGCAAGTAGCCAACACGAAAGAACGGCGCAGAAAATCACAATGGAAAGGTTGCCCAGTTTAAAGCGGACGTAAAGTGAACTTTGAGCCGTCTGCAGTGTATCTATCTACCCAGTCATTTCCCACAACTTCTCCGATGCAGCTTTCCCCATGCTGACATCAGGCACGGCGGCGAGTCACGAGAGAGCAGGTGCACTGCCCTTTGCATTCAGGAAGGCAACTGGACTGTGATCTCCAAGCACGATGCCTGTTTGTCGGTAAGCGGTACGTGGGAAAACCAGACAGTATTCATCACCACTACCTTCATAGCCCATTCCATGCATGGTCCGTGGACAGGCTTTGTCGTTTTTAGACAGTTACATCATTGAGGTTGGAAATTCGCCATTACCACCACCACTACCACCACCACCACCACCACCACCACCACCACCATTTCCCTCCACTAGCTTTCTGTGTCGGAGAGATTCAATTTTAAATTTGCCGTAATGGCCTACATATGTTTTAATGGTTTGGCGCCGGCGTATCTCCAACACAATGGGCCACAGTACAAACCCACCAGATGACTACAGTCTGCTTCAGCCTGGAGTGCCCTTTTCCTCATGAACTGCGATCGTGCCCAAAACTGGATGGGATTAGATAAGATCTAAAAACCTATTTCTTCACTAAATGGTACAAGGGACTCCAAATACATGAATGTGTGCGCTGCAAGAGACTCAATAGGAGTCGGAACGCTATGCAAGTGATGATGATGATGATGATGATGATGATGATGATGATATTGGAAGTTCCACAGCGGTCAAATTCACGGCAAAAAGAGGAGTAACGAGATCGAGCGGACTATCATTCATTACCTGTACGTGATATCACATGCTCTTAAAATCTCCTTTTTGATACCTGCCCGATGTAAAAATTCTTCCTCCTGGAAGCTTGAATAGAGTATTGTATTGTATTGTATTGTATTGTATATATTGTATTGTATTGTATTGCATTGCATTGTATTGTATTAAGAATAGTTATCTTAAAGATGTACTTTATCGCGAGTCGTTCATTCAGTTATACTGAATCTGAGTAGAGGGAAATGCATACCAAAACGTTTTTCTATAAGTAGCTAATAGTTAAAGTTAATAGTTTTCTGTGAGAGCGTACTACATTGAAGAAATCAGTTATTGATCGAAATATATAAACGCCATAGACACTGATGAACATTAGATTAAAAAAGTGCTTGTTTGGTTACTCGAACCAAATAAAACCTAAAGAAAACAAAACAACTGAAGAAGGCAAAACATGACCAAAATGCTCTCCAATCAGTGTCCAAGAGCGTAAATGCAACAGATATAGGAAGACAAAATAATTTGAAGTATTGGGTGAGGACAGCTATTTTATCAAGTTCAAATCAACAAAATAACCCCTTTTTCTTGTCTCCATTGTGTAGTATCACAAAATGTGGAAGCAGATATCCTTCAGTTTCCAGTTACCAACACAGGTGATCGACACCCGTGAAGACATAAAGCTTGATGCAAAAGTTCAATGAGGCTCGTAGTAACCCAAACGTTCAGATTTAACGACCTTCTATAGGCTGATAATGACGTCTTAGAAAATACAAAGCCTCGCATGAATTTGGCCAAATGGGTGGCAACAGGGTCAAAGCAGGCAAGAAATGACCATGGGTTCTCAGAGATTGCTCTATACATGTATATTTCTATGACGCACCTTACTTGGTAAACCCTACTCGGAGAAAATGGTGAATTCAGCTGTTCGTCAACTTTTAAACGTTCGATGTCTCTCCTATCAAGAAACAGTAATAACAGTGTCGAAGATTTTAGTTTGATTTTTTTCCAGGCATTCCGAAAACAATTATTTTTCAACTCCGGAGAAGAAGAAGAAGAAGAAGAAGAAGAAGAAGAAGAAGAAGAAGAAGAAGAAGAAGAAGAAGAAGAAGAAGAAGAAGGAGGAGGAGGAGGAGGAGGAGGAGGAGGAGGAGGAGGAGGAGGAGGAGGAGGAGGAGGAGGAGGAGGAGGAGAATTGGAAGAAGAATTGGAAGGAGGAAGAAGAAGAAGAAGAAGTAGTAGTAGTAGTAGTAGTAGTAGTAGTAGTAGTAGTAGTAGTAGTAGGAGGAGGAGGAGGAAGAGGAGGAGGAAGAGGAGGAGGAGGAGGGGAGGAGAAGGAGGAGGGAAGGAGGAGGACGAGGACGAGGAGGTGGACGAGGACGAGACGGACGAAGAGGAGGACGAGGAGAAGGACGAGGAGGAGAAGAACGAGGAGGAGAAGGAGAAGAAGAAAACCAGAAGGCACGGACTTTTGACTCAAACTGGAAGCATGTGTCTTGGACGTCAGTGACGTCACCTGCGGCGTCGTTTCGCGGGATCTCTTACCACAGTGCATTACGTAATTCTCCAGGTTATTTCTGGCATATGTGCACCCAATCAGCTAAAAGGGAATAAAATGATAGCAATGAGGAACTGTTCAGTGACAATGGAGGGACAGGTAGTAAGAACAGCAATCGGGAAAGGATGGGACATGAGGATGAATGGAGGGAGGAGTGAAGAGAGGAAATGAGGGGAAGAGAAGAAAGAACTGAAAATAAGGTAGCAGGGGAGAGGGAATGGAGTAATGCAAAGAGAGAAAACTATGAGGTAGCTATGATGGAAATGAGGATAATGCTTTTGTCTACTGAGCATTTCCATCAAGCTCTTCAGCTAGAGAAACACCACCACCACCACCAGCAATACCACCACCACCACCATCACCACCAATACCACCACCACCACCACCACCACCACCAATACCATCACCACCACCACCACCACCAATACCACCACCACCAACAACAACAACGTGCCACTACAAACTTAAGAAAAACGCTGAAGCTGACAACAACAGTAACCAAAATGCTAAGCACCCGTGACAGCAATTTGAAGTGACCAAAAGTCTGATTAAATAGAATACAGCCGCTACTTTTGTAATCGTTTACATTCACTTGAAAACATGAATCTTTATATCCACTCAAAACTGTCTTCACTCCAAGCGAAGTGAGTACTGTCATCCCATTTACCAAAACTAGCTGAACAAACCACTTCGTCGACAAATCGAACGTGGAAAAAGCTTATATTTGCTATAACAATAATTGTATTCGTTATCAATCTAAATGGAATAAAGAAAGATTGTCTGATTACTTGATTGTACATTCAGTACGATCGCCAACGACCATGCTGTCAAATCATCACGGAAAGTAATTCAGCCTTTCCACAAGCCATAAAACCCATTTGTCAGCCAGGACAAGAAATTCTCGTCTGCCTTGAAAAACCCAGCAGTTCCCTGAAACTGAGGCTCCAATCTACAGACGACTCGAGGGTCGGTACAGCTCCACCAGTCGCTGTGCTTCTCGCAGACCTGAAGAGCGTGCGCCGTGAGTGGTGGAGAACCAGCGTTCGTGAGTTGCTTCCCCTGCGAAGAGGACCACGGGAAGGCTGCCCCGGAGGAGAGGCTCGGCCAACCTCGTTCTAGAGTCAGGCTTCGCCCCAAGTGCTGAGTAGCTGTAGGAACCTCGGGTGAGAGAGTTCGATCCCCACCTGAAACCAACATAAGATGGCACAGTCATGAACCTGTTTGTTTTTTTACTGAGTCGGAGCGCGAACGATCTAACAGTCCACTCATGTAAACAGAAATGAATGAATTCAAATGAAGTTTTGCTTACAGTAAATCACTTACATTAATTTGAAGGGTGATTAATCGTCAACAGACAATAATCCTAACTGCCATGACAACCTAGAATGTCATCGATCCATCTTCTTTCTAAGCAAAAGCCTTCGTGACAGCGAACTCACTTGGTAACAATGACGCGGGTGGGCTCGGGAATGCTGGGATTGTCAAGGAACTTCCGAAACAGCAGCGTGCACGTGCGGCCTACTTCCGTCGGACTGAGCGTCTCCACTAGGCGGGCTTCCGGTCCGGCGATAGGGGCCGACAAAACCCCACTGGAAGTTGGGGGTTCGTCAAAGCCGTGAATCTTCCTGTACCACTGGGACACGTCCCCATCACTCCGTCCCTCCCCCTCCTCCCAAGCAAACTTGATCCCGCCCGCGCTGGGCCAGAAAGGCCTGTCATACACGAGGATGATCTTGTTCACGGTGCCAAAACCCACGGACTCGATGGCGGTGGCTTTGGCGGGAGGAAGCGGGGGGCGGAAGAGAGAGGCATGTTTGGCCTTTAGCACGCCCAGAGAGCACGTGACAATCACGTGATCCGCGTGCAGTTCTTTGCCATCCAAGCAGGTCACGGTGACATTTCTGCCGCCGGCATTGCCGTCCCAAGTGATGGATGCGACTTCGCAGCTGTAGGTGATAGCAGAAGCGGGCAGGCTGCTGGCAATGTTCCTGATGAGGTTGGAGTAGCCAGCAGTCAAGAATATCTCCTCTCCTCCCACATCCTGGAACTGACCGTAGAGCGCCGAGGAGTGTCGAGAAAGGTCGTCGCCGTCGTAGAAGCGACAAAAATTCAGCAGACAGCTGAACACCCTTCGGGCGTCTCTTTTCTCGGTCTCTCCAAAGACGTTCAACGCATTCTCGAATTCCGCTCTGAAATAGCTCTCTGTGGTTCTGAGGTGTTCCGGCGGAGTGATCTTCTTCTCGAAGAGCTGTGCCATTTGCTCTAAAATAGTGAAGAATTCCTTGATGACCTTGGTGGACAGTGTGGGACTTATCGCCCTACCTTCCTCGCTGTAGAAAAATCCCTTCCACCTGCAACGACAAATTGATGTCGTGTCACATGACTTGGGAACTGAAAAGTACAGATACTGATTTTGTACACAGATTCTTTTATTCCACTTTGAGAAAGTTCCAAGACCTCTTTCAATTCCCACTCCACGAATTGCTATTCCGACAAATGTTGCGTAGGTGCACATGCTCGAAAATGCCCATGTAATAATGCAGTCAATCAGATGCTGTGGCCTGTCAGCTTGTGTGTTACGTCACCTTCGCTGTCTTTTCCGCACCCCTCTCCCCGGGCGAGTCCACTAGTGTGGCCCACTTGCGGAAGTCTAACCAAATCTTCACTGTTAAGAAAAACAATCTCATGTTGGCTTACTGTATCAAGGGTTGGCCTGCTCACCATATGCTTTGATGCAGTTGCAGCGACACTCTCGTAGACAAAATGTCGTGAAAAGTAACTTGACAGGTAGGTAAGTAACGATTAGTGCTTGGGAAAACTTGAGTCAGCTTTAATTCTTTTAACATTTTCTTTCAGTGCACGGTAATTCCTCCATAAACATTCAACAATTCAACAATCAAAGAAGATTCACACGTTTTTCGCCATGAAACTATTCATTGCCAAAGCCTCCAATGGTCAAGAAGACACCATTTACGTGACAAGGCGCAACCGCTGACGTCACAATGGGCCTTTACACGAAAAGAAACCATCTTCGCTAATGTATTAAGCATTCCCCCACAGTAGGTCGAGTAGTTTTGATTTGTTGTTTAGTTTTGTGTATAACGTAAAAAGCACACTATCATGAAAATATAGGTTTCTGGAGGCCTTCTTTGATACACGAATCCTCAATATAATTTCACATTCAAATGTATCCCTCTTGATCGAGGAGACGACTTAATAAAAGCATTACGGTGGATGTTTCCTGCATCCCTACAGTGACCTCTCATCTCGTAGCTTCATAAGCATCTCCAGAGGCGCTCTAACTC
>JAWQFJ010002429.1:5748-17928 GCA_034096865.1 Theodoxus fluviatilis
ATGATGCATGAAGAATCAACGATGAAGATGATGAACGCACAAATTAATGGAATGAAGTACGAAAGAAAGAAACCACGAACAAAAATTTCCTCTACCCGGTAGCGGGATCCTTCTCAGACAGAGACCCTGCTAAGACCGACAAAGTCGGCATTTAATTACAGGATAATGCACAGGAAGAAACAGAAATGTGCTTTTTTGATCGCAAATTACACTCGTTGAATGGTCACCCCCCGTCCTCATGACCGCACTATGGCTGGTCTATTGGCACTATGTCAACTTCCATCATCACCTTCGAATTGCGAAATGGATATATTGACCCGGAGAGTATAGAAAGAAAAAAAATAAGAACAATGGAATCCAGGGCCAATGGAAACGGAATCATGGGCCAAAGACCCGCACCAAAAGAAAGAAAGACCATTAACCGCCGAGTCCGGCGGAGCGTCAGTAATGTATGAGAGATGGTGAGGGGCGTGGATCCCTAAGGAGGGTATAGGTCAGATCCCCTACATTTTATAACAAATCAAATAAAATTAAAAAAAAACAAACAAATGAAAAGTATTGGCCTTCGGCTCGTAGCCGTGAAAGACACAAGAAAAAGTAATTAAATCGAAAAACAAATACTATAAATCAAAGACCTTTCCCGCATATCCAGAGGGGGAAAAGGCGAGAGTCGGGGTGGGATGTTTGCCTCGAAGGAGCGCAGACGTGCGGACCAGTGCAGGCCAAATGTACTACAGCCCCATCTGCGCCCCCCGAGTGGCAGCCCCTGGGGCAAGTGTGGGGCGAAGAGAAAATAAGGAAGGACTGCTGGACTGACTTGAGGCGGCAGCGGGTCCCGAGACGCGGACGTGTGGACAACACTGTCTAGGTGCTAACCACTCCAACCCGCGCCCCGAAGAGCCGAAGGCGATAAGGAGGAGGACGGTAGTAGCAAAGACCTGTTGTGACACTGGAGAGGAAAGTGTTTGTGGAAAAAAGGAGGAGGAGGAGGAGGGGCGCCGTCATAGTTTGATCAGTTTCAGAGGAGTTATTTGCGTTCCGCTTGGAGCAAATCGGACCTAGAGGAGCATTGTCGAAAGTTTCCTCTGTCTCGTGTTACAGCTCTTCACTGATGTCGGCAAATGCACCCCCGTCGCCAACATCATCGACACACTCTTCGTTGGCGGCCTCTGTGGACTCGTGGTGGATCCTCTGGTAAGTATTCCATGCAGGAAGATTGCCATCACAGGAGGTCTTACGGACGACCCATAGTCAGCGGCGTCTTCAACTGTGTGTGTTTTATTGAGCAACTGTGCAAAGTGCAGCCAATGATTCGATAGCGGTGTCAAGGTGGTGATGGTGGTGCAGCAGATGTAGTGGTGGTAGGGGGTGTTACGAAACCTCTTATTCAGAAAATTAATCTTTTCTTGGCTCAATTGTGTCTAGGGTATTTTCCGAATTTAAGGTTCGCACACTTTCATTCTCCCATCCAAACAAGGAATGTAATAAGTCTGAAAATGAGAAAATGGGAATACAGGATAACGAAAATCAAATGCTTTAATTTTCTTTCACAATTCAATGGATAATGAGAAGCGTTGAACACTTCAGTCAATGGATAATGAGCAGCGTTGAACGCTATCAATAAATTACTTTAAGTAAATTTTCTGTAACTAAAGTCTAAATTCCCAATCCCCTAACCATTAATTAATTACTTCTGCCAAGACCAGTGAATACTTAACTGATTTCGATGAAACGGAGGGCGCACGAACTCTTAACCTCGTGGCTCTAAATCAGCACATGAGCGCACGGGCAGAGTGGAGAGAACGGGCTCAGACTTTCTCGCTCTGAGCTCAAACTGAGAAAAAACTCACTGGTAGTTGATTACGACGAAACTGCAGGGCTCTTGTTACGAATAGGGTCTACGTGACTCGGGTAGCCTTCGAGCTCACGGACCCTGTGGCTTCCTCCCACGAAGAGTAGAGTTGACCCCCGGGAGTCGAGGTTATTCGGACGGCGACGGTTGTTGAAGCGAGGGGAGCTTTTACTGGCATTCACCGGGGCACGGCAGTACACGCTAATGACGGGCGTGTGGAAACTGGACTGGGTGGCGACGTAGAGCTGCACGTGGAATTCGTGGCAGGCTTGCAATCTTCCTTGGCTTCCTCTTTTCAGTCTCGAAGGCTGGGCAGCATCTGGACAATTCTTAATTTCGGTTTTCATCTGGCAAAGTGGCCGAGGCACGGGGAAACTTGAGCCAGGACAGGGCACTGGCCTGCGTGGGGCTGTCCTCTTAAAAATAAACTCTAGAGTGCCCCGAATTACTGGCGAAAGGGCGTTTTATACCTGAGCCATAAAACACGATGCTTTTCTGACCAATCGCTGCATAATTCGATGTCTGGAGTCGTGTTCTTACATCACTGACCAATCAGCGTCAGTCAGTATAAATGCCACCTCATCAGAGTCAGTCTTCACTCTCCCGATAAGTCCATGTGGATTGGTGGGAGTAAAAACACCACTGGAGAATCACCTAATTCTTAATTAATACAACTTCTAGTTCAGTCTTTCGTCCGGAAAGAAACAGGATGAATTCCAGTTCATAACTCTTTTCATCTCACAATCAAACAGGGCTCTTATTTAACCTCGCACCGGTCTTGGCAGACAGCTACACAGGCTATGGTCTGGCAGATTCCGCTACCCGCCCCACATGTAAACAATAACAAAACCCCGATGAATGGGAGGAGACGTGAACTCGTAACAGGGGTTTGATGAAAATGATGGAGGAGGAGGAGGAGGAGGAGGAGGAGGAGGAGGTGGAGGAGGAGGAGGAGGAGGAGGAGGAGGAGGAGGAGGAGGAGGAGGAGGAGGAGGAGGAGGAGGAGGAGGAGGAGGAGGAGGTTACCCGCTTAAATGAATTTAACTGATTTTATGCCGATCAATTTGTATGTCTCTCTCTCTGTACACCCGAGAGCATAGGGTTACATGAATCCATACTTACACAACCTTTTTCACCGTTCTAGTATACCGATAAGCAAAGTATTACACACCACTCTAAATAACCTACAATCTATGCGTCCCACCACGTGACAAACGATGATGCTGGCAGAAGATAGCGGATGGCACAAGGGAAGAGAGTGAATGTTTCTACATCTCCTCTCTGCAGAACGGCTTCTGGTGCGCTCTGGGATGGTGTCTGTTCTTCTACGTCTTTGGCGTCATCTTCGCCCTCAAGCTGACCAAGCACTACCGCCGCATGAGGGAACTGCACCCAGACGATCCTGAGTGAGTAGAGCGATTCTCTGTGGCCTTTGCGTCTTGAACCACTCTTCCCGAGTTTCACGTCAACTCGGGTCACTCTCTTTCTGCCTCCTCCTTCTATCTCTCACTCTTTGTGTGTGTGTATCTGTGTGTGGGTCTGTGTGTGTGTGTGTGTGTGTGTGTGTGTGTGTGTGTGTGTGTGTGTGTGTGTGTGTGTGTGTGTGAGAGAGAGAGAGAGAGAGAGAGAGAGAGAGAGAGAGAGAGAGACAGAGAGAGAGAGAGAGAGAGAGAGAGAGAGAGAGAGACAGAGAGAGAGAGAGAGAAGACCTTCAGTGTTTGTGACATGCCCATGGAGACTAACGAAAGTCATGGGGGGAGGGGGAGGGGGGGGGGGGGTATCCCTCTATCTCGTATGTTTTCGCCATCATTTCGATGAAGTGTGACTTTACGCTGCGATGCACTTTTCTTTCGCAGGTCTGAAAAGGGAGCAGGACACCCTTATCGCTCGTAAGTGTTTCTTACATCTTTGCCTTATCTAAAGGAAAATACATGGTCATGTCCGAGACTAGCTGATTGTACAGTAATGAATGTTGATTTTAAAAAAGTACGTGTAAACTCATCGTAGTATCTCATCGACGAGACATTACAATATGCAGTGATGAAATGTCAAATTAATAATCGTGTGACATACTGTATCTGTCTGTGAAAGTTGTGAAAATGAAATAAATAGAAAAAGTATAGCGTGAGGAAGATAGGCAGAGAGCTAGTTACAAATGTCAAAACACGTACACACACACGCGCACACACGCGCGCGCGCACGCACGCGTGCACGCACGCACGCACGCACACACACACACACACACACACACACATACACACACACACACACGACAGACATTCAGACTCCAGACTACCGAAATATTGACGGGATACGACAAGTTACAAAAGAGGGGTGCGGGGGTTGGGGGTGGAAGAGTCGTGTCAGACGTCTGATATTATACGTGTATAAATCTTTCGCTGCGCCTTGGTATTCATGTCTCATTTATTTCATTATTCTTTCGCAGGGAGCCTCCCCCATTCGCCAGGTGAGTAGCGCGCGACAAAAACCCGTGTTTATGAATGGGTGAAAGAGCTCAGAGTAGGCTTTGAAGTGCAACCCTACTCATGCTTGCTACGGACACACAGACAATTTTATTTTCAAGGAAGTCTCGCGGTTTCCTTAAAGAGTGCTTCTACCACTTGAGTCAAAAGCATGTCCCTAGACGCTGCCGTGCGCTTAGTTTCCCACAAAGAGCTTTGCTACATTTTGACGTGATACGATGGAGGTAGCTGGTCCGTTTGGTGTTCATACACTTTATTGTCCACATATCGTAATTCTCCTTCACGCATTACCTTTTTTCCCCTTCGAAACAACATTTTTTTGAGTGGCAGTATAACCGAGTTTTTACGCAGGAATGTATTTTATTCTGAAGGAGACACGCTCGCACTGGTGGCTCATACAAACCTGAAGTAGTGTGCATGAACGTGTTTTAAAGCTGATTCTCCCATTCAAAGGGACGTGCTGAACATTTCATGCATGAAATTCAAACTCTCATTTCACCTCCTGAAATGTGTTGATTTTTCCTTCCATTATGTGCAATATCTAGAAAGCGCTTTATTTATTTATTTTTGGGGGGAGGGGGGCATTGGATCATTTTGTATTTAAAAAACAAAAACAAGAAGAGAAGTACTGTTGTTGAATGCAGGAATATTCCACAGTACATAGGATCTTTGATGCTGGGCAAAACTGTTGAGTGTTCTTTACGAATAAAAATGAAAGAATACTCTTATACTTTCCCCTGAAATGTTTTCCCATGTTGAAAATAGTATTTTGCTTAATACAACTTCCTGTTTCTGTCACTGTGCTAGCCTGCAATAATGAAATAGTGTTCAGCACTGGACTTCTTACAATTCTGTTTTACCACGTTAACTCCAAGCTCGATCATACTCGTAAATATCACCCATTCCCAATCCTTCTCTCTCAACTGGCTTAGTTAAGATACGTGTCTTTATTCAGTTTGCTTCATCTGCCAACCCATCCTCGAATTCTGCAAACTTTCTCATATCTTTCATTTAGTTGTCTGTTGGTGGCGGAATATTCATAAGAATACAATATCTTGAGGCAGCTAGTGGTTGGATAACTGTAAATTTACGAAGTGAAGTTAAATTCCTTCGTCTCCAAATATGAAGCTTGTTTTTAACTTTCCGCAAGACACCATGATAATTATCTTTAACAATAACGTGTAACTTATTCGAGAAAATCATCCCGACCAGTTTAAGAGATTCATTTATTTTTCCGACAACTTCGTGTATCTTCGTGTCACAAATTCTTGAATATCACTAGTTATCCCTGCTTTCGAGTGAGTTTGATTCTCTGCCTTGGTCAGTGTCATCTGTCTTCGTGTTTCAGCAACAAGGTGGGCCATATCGATAAGTATTAAGGACCCTTGCACCTCGATGGCCTGGAACTGAAAGGCAGTATGGCCACTGCTAGGAGAAAATCCTGCCGAGTCTTGTACCCCGACAGGATACATGTTGTGTCATATTCTTAGAAGATAATTTCGTCATAAATCTTTGCGACCAACCCGCCAGTTCCAACCCATCCGCTGTATCTGTCATGGGGTTGTGATATCTGTGATAATCGTGATGTACATTCTGACAGGAGTGGATATATAAGATTTTATCATGCCATGATTTTCCGCGCAAATATATGTTGTTTGCTGTAAACATACATGTACACACACACACACATACACACACACACACACACACACACACGCACGCACACACACACACACACACACACACACACACCCACACAAACACACAGAGGGAGACAGAGAGAGAGAGAGAGAGAGAGAGAGAGAGAGAGAGAGAGAGAGAGAGAGAGAGAGAGTATGATCACGAAACAAGTGACCTGCTTTGACAATACCATATTCTGCAGGTCATTATGAAATCGTGTAACCGTTTTCTGTTATTCTTTAACGATTCCAAATTCCTCTACACACACGCGCGCGCGCGCACACACACACACACACACACACACACACACACACACACACACACACATGCACGCACACATACACATTCACCCTGCACCCCAGTCTCCACTTCCTATTTCTCCCTTCCGACGTCATCTATCTCCCTTTAACCTGTCCATCAGTACGCTCATTTCTTCCTCCCCAATAAGCTTATGTAACTGATCACAAAATAATGTAAATCAAGCTGGAATATACAACACACCATCTTGAAACCACAATGGATATCATAACTGCTTTATCATACGCAAAAACAAATGTCAATGCTTATTCGTCAACGTGGGTTGATGAAGGGTGTGTTTTAATGCACAACAATGACACCATGATGCCATAGAATCTAACATTACAATTAGAAAGTATATTCGATTATCGTTACGTTAAAAAAAAGAAGTTATTTTTTAAATTCAAGTCATACCTAACGACCCAATGTATGCTTAGATGAAGGAAGATTTGTTTGCAGTTATGGTGGATATAAAAAGTCACTTTAAATTCCATGCTTTTTATCATGAAAATGGAAGGAAACGGATCGGCCGCAAGGTACGACTACCCAAAAAAAAAACACTCTTGTGTGTTTCGTTTCATCAGTAGATGCCAACGAACAGCCACTGGCACCAACATCATTTGAATCGCTATTGTCTATCCTTTTTTATACCAACAATTCAAACACGAAATATGCCACATCAACTCGAAAGATGAAAATATGTTTGAATTCACGTTCACAAATACACTTATTTCAGCTCACATCCCGGAGATATCTCGAACGAAAACAATGGGGAAATACTATGTTCTCCAATGTTACGAGGCAATTCATTTTTGGATATGAAGTGTTTCAAGTAACAAAAATAAGTTGAATGACATGAATGAAGCGTTATCGAGAATTGCAAAACGATGACGGCGTGATCTGAGAAACTTTCACGTCGTCATTAGATTTGCTTAGCTTTATTTTTAGTTAGTTGTAGTGGAGCATATGTGATAACTACTGACTGCACAAAGGCGCATTTTGTTGTGTCTGTACGTAAACAGCGTGATTCGAGGGATTCCTTGTCGCCAGTGATTGGCTTTGTACTTATGTGCTTACGTCTAGAATCAGAACCATGCACAGAAAACATTTCGGCCTTATGCCACCGCGCTTGAACGGTGGGAAATTGGGAAAATAATGTATTATGTATCGAGTATTAACTTCTTGTAGTATTCATATATACGTTTTGAAGAGTGTTTGCATACAATGTTGACGCTTGAAGTTACTTACACTAAACTTGGAAAGCCCATGAAATCCACACATCTCTGTGATCGTTAGTGGCAAAATTTGCAGCATTTCACTTGTCTTGATGGGAAAAGGGATGCGGTCTGTTTTCATTATAATATTGCGTTCCGCACATCTGTACATTTTGCGCTACGTTGAGGTCGTACTGATGCAGTGCAGCTTCTGTGCCTCCTTCATCCGCGTTGGCTGTTTGAAGCTGCCTTCTGCTGGGATTTTGGAGTTGGCCCCGAGAGCTCTACTTGCAAATGTGACACCCCTAAAAAGGGGCATGGGATGGCTTCGGAAGTGTGTTGCACCTGGTGCTAACGATTCGATCAGCCACGACCTGCTGTTAACACCTTTTTACAAAATTACTTTCCGTCCATAAGTTTTTGGAACACGTTACGGACTAATCTTTCATGAGGCTTTATACACACTTTTCTTTCTTGTTGTAACAACATACTTTGAGGACAGGTGCCTTTTTGCCTCATACGCAGTTTACCTGAAGATGTGGTCAGGGGATGTTGTGGCCTTGAATACCAAACAAGGGCATGGACTGCCGCTTCACGTCCCCGTTTAGTACCGTATACATTAACACCACTTGCGCAGATTGCATTCGGCATCACGTCATTCTCTCACTTCGGACGCAATATGACAAACGCACTCATTCAGTTGGGACACGTTGCAATGTTATGTCGTGCTCTACAGAGACAAATGAATGTGTATGTCAATTGGAAGAAATTCATTCTTAATACAGTTACGCCTTTTGTTTCTATCAGATGCTAGGGTCTAAATATAAAAATTCAGCACTTCCTAACACGGGTACTTTCCTTCTTTCATCATACGTACAAATGGAAAACAGTTTCCTACATGAATCAGTCTAGTGGGTTGCTAAGAAATGCCCTCAGGTTGAAGCAGTCCAACGTTGACCAAAACAGTGGTGCAGCTGCAGAAACTAAGAAATTACATCTGGTTTGGAAGTTTAGTTGACACCTTAGAGGAAGCAATATATGTATGTAGGTATCTAGTTACCTGACCTCCGTTCTGGATAATGTCATATATCCTCATTCCAACCCGAACCTACTGAAAGTGATTCATTCATTCCATGCCCATTTTGCTTCTCCCTACTTTTACCTACTCAGTTGCACCTGCCTTACCTCACCCTACTTCTTAGCTTCCCTTTTACCATACCTTGCCTGTTCTCCTACCCTGGACTCCCTCACACTACCCTTTTTAACCTTTCGAATCCCCAGCAGAACTCACCCGGCAAAAAACGCATGCAGACTGTGCTGCATCGATTCCTCTCTCATCGGCTGGAAAGCTGTGGTCTTCGTGCATTCGGGGCCTGCTCCTCCAGCCCCTCAGGGCAGCATGTGTTTCTTCCATGTCCAAAGCACACCTTAACATTCTCACTTCCTCGATGTGCCTACACTTTCTCTAGAGTGAACAACCTTCGTAGTCTGACCTACCCAAACTCATTCATAGATCTGTCTCTTTTCCCTGCTCCTCATTCAGTCCAGCTCTTTATTCAAGTATTCCCTTACAGTGACAATATTTTACAGATTTAATCGTGCATCAGCGAAATTGAAATTGTGCGATCGAGAGTGGATTTTACGCAGGCGACATACGTACATTGTGCCATAACGCTTTTCCTTCTACGAATAATCTATTGATGCTTTATATCATACATGTATTGCATTGCAGAGTTTCTTAGGTTGTTTTATTTTTGTGAGAGTGCTACATTTTCCTAGAAGAGTGATGGATGTTTTGGTAAATTGTTAGTTCTTATGAATGCAGTGTACATATCCACTGCTGTCTAGTTATCGTTGCAAATTTATTGAAGTGCGTATATGTATTATAACTATAATAGGATTGTTGTTGACATTGTCCAAATTGATGCTGTGTTGGGCTTCATCTTAATTGAAATGATTTGCCTAAAGATAAAAGAGAACTGTAATATCTTATGTCAAAGTTCTCTCCTTGTACCATATATAAATGCTGATGTACATTATGCCTACCGCAAATCTACAATGATTAGAAAGCACAGGTATACGTAATGTTTAAGACGACATCCATAAGACTTTTGTCATTTTCGAGAAGTATATTTTGGTAAAGGAAACATTTGTATGAATAAGAACACAAGGCGTTGCCTATCTCAGCAGCAACATCATAATCAATTCTTTTTCAAGGGTACACTATAGCCCCCAAAATATACCTTGTTGAATCGGACAATGTGATATTTGTCTTTCTGTGTGATAATAAAAAACCAAAAACGTGGTCGGCATCTGTGTTCTCTACTGCAGCGAGCATGACCCATTCATCACGAACTGGTGTGAGGAGGCCCGGAGGAATCTTGCACCCAGCAGTAGGCTGTGAAATGGCGGTGGAAGAAGTAACCAAAGTTGACACTGCCCGCATCAGCCTTTCGCACAAAATCATCCCTGGACAACTGGGAGTTCCAAGTGCTAGTAAAACCAATGCGTATTGCAGGTCACTCTGGATGCATTTGTATACGTATAAGTGCTTGTCAAAATCTCACCGTATTTACTAGGCTCAGATGGGCATGGAAGGCGGTGGTTTGGTTTCCCTATGAGCTTGCCAAACTGTTGAGTCTCTGCGCATGCGCGTCTGACCGTATATTGGTGGCAACTCTGGCCACTGATGAATGTTTGTTTCGAAATTAGAAGCATGGCATCTGAAAATTTAAATGCAAAGCGTAGGCACAGGAGGAATGAAACATTATTGGTGTCGCCTGTTGTTACCCTCTTCAAAGAAATACAACAATCAGATGAAGCGTTCGACGAAGGTGCAATGAACTGGAAGGTGGTATCTACTTGCTATGATTGTCACCTCTCACATGATGTGGGCCTTTTTCCTTGTGGCTGACCAAAATGTATACGTCCCCTTTCCGGTTCGAGTGTAAAGGCCATGACGTAAGGTCTATCTGACGCGTAGAAATAACTCAACAGGTATATTGGAATGCACGTATTAAGCCACTTGGGTAAGTTAATTTACAGTTGCCCAAATACTGAGCTGATATGAGCAAAAGGGGCTGTACTGAATCATTTCGGCCTCTAAACGAAAGAATAAGTGAGAAATGGATTTGCATTCAACGTTTTACCACCAATACCCAAATGATGCAATGATGCATCATGGGACGAAATCTTATGAGCGAGTTTTGTGGCACGCATCCCTAGCGGATACAAATGGAGTTTTCAGCGCCCATAGATATTTTTTTTTGCGTGTGCATACCTTGAGCACCTGTGTGTTTGTTACCGTGTAAACAAATTGAAGATTGCAAAGAGCAGAGAGAGAGAGAGAGAGAGAGAGAGAGAGAGAGAGAGAGAGAGAGAGAGAGAGAGAGAGGGAGAGAGAGAGGAGGGAGAGAGAGGGGGAGAGAGGGGGGGGGAGAGGGAGAGAGAGGGGGGGGAGAGAAATAGAGGGGGAGAGAGAGAGAGGGGGGGATAGAGAGAGAGAGGGAGAGAGGGGGAGAGAGGGGGGGGGGGAGGAGGGGGAGAGAGAGGGGGGGGGGAGAGAGAGGGGAGAGAGAGAGGGGGGAGAGAGAGGGGGAGAGAGAGGGGGAGAGAAGAGAGAGGGGGAGAGAGAGGGGGAGAGAGGGGGGAGAGAGAGGGGGGGAGAGGGGAGGGGAGAGAGAGGTGGGGAGGGGGAGGGGGGGAGAGGGGGGGGGAGAGAGAGATAGGAACATAAAAATAATTAAACATTAATCAAACATGTTTCTGCAATGTTTTCCATGGTATCAGTAGGCCTACATAAGCACAAGCTTGAAAACAGTCTTAAATCCTACATGATTGAAGAAGGTCAGTTTTAGGCTTTGAACTGAAAATACATCAACACCAAGACATTAACTTTTGTTCATTGGCTAACTACCTGAAATGTAGGCACCTTTTAACAAATTAACTGGTGAACTGCATTACTACACATGTATGTCATAGCTAGTCTATGTCATAATCAAATCTAGATGTCCCTAGTTGTTTGCCTTTTACGAATCACTTAAGGCCGTTCTTACCTGGGCGAACACTGCTCACGAACTTGTCCAGAGAGTACGAAAAGCTCGCCTGTCGATAGTTGTCTGCCGGAACCAAACAGTTACATGAGACGCCTCCTAGAACCGTTTAACTCTGTGGCCCGACTGTGTAACTCTGTGGCCCGACTGTGTAACTCTGTGGCCCGACTGTGTAACTCTGTGGCCCGACTGTGTAACTCTGTGGCCCGACTGTGTAACTCTGTGGCCCGACTGTGTAACTCTGTGGCCCGACTGTGTAACTCTGTGGCCCGACTGTGTAACTCTGTGGCCCGACTGTGTAACTCTGTGGCCCGACTTTCCACTGGATTCGACGTTGACCCACATCTCGATTTGAATAATTTAAGATTTGAATAATCATCAACTTTAATGAACTATTGGTGTATTCTGCCCAGTGCTGAGAGAAATTGATAATGTTATTTAGTTATGATTTCTTCGTATGTGTGTCAGTAATCCTCAAAATGAGTGTTTTGCATGGGGGCCGAGAAAAAACTGACGGTGTGAGCGCTTGGCTAGAGCATGACCTGGGAAATTTGCATACACTTCGAATTTCTGGTTCTGTAGTGGAGTGTGCGCCTGGTTAA